>DVQK01000078.1:0-16024 GCA_018231685.1 Heliconius clysonymus
GATGTCCAGATTATGAAAATAAACATCTGTCCAAATTTCACGTTTCTACGCACACTACGCGTCTTACCTCAGCCAGTCAGGTACATGTCCTTTTATATATATAGATATGAAAATTGAATTTGAGTATCATTATTATCTAAAAACCAGACGAGCGCGAGTCGGGCTCGCCCACCGAGGGTTCCGTACGAAAATTGGACGACTCGAGCTTTTTCAGCAATTCAAGCTTAGCTTAACCAGATCCCCTTCATCTGATACCTTACTTGAACTAGCGGCTTCAATACCAATATTTTATAACCTTAAGAAAGTTCTGTAATGAGATTTTAAAATCATATTTCATTATGATTTGTAACCACGATTTTTTTATTCTTACTTAATACAAAAGCGTTAAGGTGTTGATAAAAAAAATTCGAGATGGATTAAGCTAATGACGTCTTCCTTTTTGTATGTAATGTAATTAAATGCGCGTATGTAGTACAATTAATATAAAGGTTCGCTGCCTTAAAAGCATATCGGTATGCGTGTCAATTCTCAACACACCTTACACTTAGTCAACTGCCTGCAATTATCCGCGCAATTAGGGTAATTGACGTCAGTACTCTCACACTTGTATAAGTTCCTTATGAATGATTATCAGATTGACGAAAGTACCTACAAAATATTCCGCAAAATATTCTTTACGTTAAAATTTATTGGTATTGATAAATGTTAAAATAAATATAATTTTATGTAGGTAACGTAAAAGTTTTACTTTAATCTTAAAAGACAAGTGTCAGTCAATCTATGAAAGAAATTTAAAATGAAAAGTAAATGTTAGAGAAAGTTGTGTAATATTGTCTGTAATAAAATATAAAAACCCATTAGTAATATAATAATTATGAGTGATATTACTTAAAAAATAAATGTAAATCGTAAATGGTTCTATAGTTGCATAAAAAATATATAGTATTAATGTTAACTGGGTTTTATATCACGTTTCATGCCACTTGGCCGGGGATGCAATGCAAGGCGGTAAAGTCTGAGGAGACCTACGCTGCTGTGTCAGTGTGTCGCCAAGTTCCGTGTGAAGTTGAACTCAAAACACATTCTTAGAAACTGTGTGCACTTGTTCGAGATAACGTCAGCCTATTTATTCGAAAACTATTCGAGTTTTTTGTTTAATTATTATACTACAATGTGATAACCTAGATTTTGTTCAATTATAACAGATGTACTCGTACAAAATATTTGTTTTTCATAAATTATTACTGCTAATGCACTTAACGCTATAGTATATTTATCTACGCGAAATAACAAATAGCCAAGTTTAATTGTAAATAATATGTAACTAGGTATCTCCGGGTGTGAGCTGATTTTATTTCATAACATTACAGTCGCGTAACATGTTTTTGAGTTCCTGCACTTGGTAACAAGCCGAAACTAGAGCTAAATTAATTTCTTAATACCGGATCATAGCAGTATTTACTGAAGTATAAAACTTTATTATTTACCACTCATGTATAAGACGGTACAAAGTATAATTGTTACCTGACGTCGTCTTTTGTGAAGTACATACGGTGAGCTAAACACTCCAAATAATTATGTGATTTTGATGTGTTTATATAGACTGATTGTTTAGAAGGAAACACTGCGTTACAATTGAATTGAAAGTAAGAAAATACAATGTAAATGAATTACGTCATTTTAAAGGTTAATAGAAAAAATGAAATTAGTTCTTTATTGAATTTATATTCAGGAATTATACAATAATAATTTAATCATTAAAGGAAAGGTAAACAAGATTTTTGACACCATCTTTTTAATCTTGATATAATAGTTTTTTATGTTTTTAATATCAACATTACCTAATCTAATAAGATCTTTATTTTTCGCGATTCATTTAAAGTTATCTAATCTGTTCAATTGTCAAAATAATTTTTTTATCATAGTATTTTTCCTATTTATTATTGTTGTTTATCAAAAAATATTTCCGTCACATATATCTTTTGTTACAATTATCTGATATCAGACGATACTTTATATATTTTTGCGATTGCAATGAAGATTCATAGATGTGCGTTATTGAAGTGGACGAGCATCGTCTATAATTAGCTGCCACAGATGGCCTCAAGCGATTGACCCCAATCCAGCCCTAATGCCCACTAACATCGCGTCGTATTTTTATCACTCCATGTCCAGCACGCTCATCTGATTCTTTTTGCTCTAATAACGAAACGACTTTGTTGTTTACTCGCTTGGCTTACAGTAAATTGTATCTTTAATATTACTTCTTGGGGCCCAGTTTTAATACGTCTTATCTTATTTTTCTCTATATTAATATCTGTTAAAATTTAACACGTCTAATATAATTATTATTATATTCATAAGATTTAATTCCTTATGAATATTTACTTGTAATGATCCGTTTTGTGCGGTCCCAATAATTGTATTTCCATATTTTTTGCGCTCATATTTTTTCTTATATACTAGTTATATTATAATCAAACACTGCTCGCTTATCAGGTTAGAAAAAATAACGTTATAGCTTTGTTTTTTATCTAAATCGTACGACGACGATCCAAAAATAGTAACTCGATCAGTAGTTCGCCTTGAAACGCCATCGATAGTAACTTAGCAATAAACGTTGTGTTATGGATACTCAACTACAGTATTCAACATATAATTTCTGTGCTTTACTCCGGGCATGTTTCGCAAGATCTGACGCCTTCCACTATGTGTTACGTCAGCGTAGTTATGTTTACTCAAGATTCGTCCAGTTGGTGTTTGGGAGCTATAGCTCACACTACTGACCCGAATTCCGACAACTGTAAACGATTAGATGAAACGACTGTTTTGTTTTTTTTTCTTTGATTTGTGACGGTCTACCGCTTTTGTAAATTGCTATATTTTATTTGTTTTCTACCATAACGTCTTTATCGTCTCATTAAGTTTGCAATATAAATATTATTTTAAATATCAAAATAGACATTAAGCTGATGGTTTCTTTAAATTTGTTTCAAAATAATAATTATTATATAAAAACTTGACATGAATACTTAAATTCGATACGATTGCCTATATGAATATATTATTTCGCGCATAATAAGCCATTTGAATATTTGGACTGTTTTTCTATATAAATTAACCTACATAACGTTTTAATTACGATAATACATATTACATAGATATTGAAGGTCACAATAACTTTGATAATAATACACATGATGTTCTCACAATTCGTTCCCTCATTAAGCATACCAATGACGGCCATACAAAAGACGATCTGGTACAAAAATTTTGTTTGCTTTAAACACCCGCTGTATGGTAATTTACTCAGTGTAGCTACGTGATTTGCATGATGCCGGCATGACCCGCCCTGACTAATAATAGACACGGAAGGAAAGCTAGCCCCGTTGCGCTGCAGGAGACACGTGCTTAAGTGATCACACCGTCGATTGGTACCGGAGCATGAGATAGAGATTAAGCGACGACAACAGGTCAAGTCACGGCGTCGCGTGCTAACTGCCAAGATTGAAAGACAATGTAATTTGCAAGCTTAGCTCCTTGGCTTTGAAACTGCTTAGTCTTGGCAGTTGTTAACACAGTTGATTAAACTAAAGTGTTCATTAAACATGTTTTCCTTTCATTTCTCTATTTGTATAGTGATAGGAAAGATTTTATCACTGGCAATGTTGTTTTGTAAGTCTTTAAATTTGCTTCAATTACTTTTATCTTTTTATCTTTACCTAATATAGCTTATTATTTGAAATAAAAAAAACCTTTATTACTTTTGATAAACGACTTAACTACGAGCATTATCAACTACAACATTGGCTAATGCTGTTTATTTTCCACGATTAATCCAATGGAAAATAACACAAATTGTTGAACTGAATCCAATTAATGATAGATCTTGTATCGTACCGCGATACAGCATTTGAACGAATTTATTTGTTGAATTGTAAACATGTTTGCAAAACTCAGATAGACATATAAAAACAACTTTCACAGATACAATCTGACGAAAATAAATAAAGAAATATATTTTTATTGATTATAATTTTAATATCCACGGGCAGGAAGTTTAGTCTAAAATTAAATTTGCAAATTATTACATTATACAACAACAGGTTTCTTTAATAGATTAAGAAATTATGGTAAATAGTAAGAAAAACGATGGGCTAAGATTCTTTTATGATTGTATTAACAAAAACAACAAAAAAGGACACTTTGTTTGTGTAATCTAAAGTATCGACTGTATGCTACGGTTGTCCGACATTCGATTCCCATTTGAAAAGTAGATTTGATTAAATTTTTTTTGGTTATCTCATTTTGCTTAACGAAGTGCGGCGTTAGGTTCTGTCATTTAAGTGACAGTCTAGGAGATAAATATTTCTACATAACTTTTTTTTAGCAGAGGTAATCTCTTGTTAAGATACTACATTACGTTAACTGAACGCCTCACTTTGTCTTTTTATAAGAGCGAGGAAAATAATTATCCAGACTGCATCGACCTCAACACCTCACTACCTCACTCAAGACCTCAATATTTTTAATAATTTGCTAAAATCATGATTTAAAAATTGTCGAGTTAAGAAAGGTATGTAGTTCTTGAATAACATACATATACGAAAATGTTTAAATTATGAAAAGAGTAGATGATGCTTTCATGCTCTCGAATAAAATACAGTAAACACCGATCTTAACTTTCAAAATATACATTTATCTGTTTTAATCTTTATTTATTATTCTCGCATCCTTGTTTTTGAGGCCATCGAACCTCTGTATCTTCATAAAATACCTTTAACGATGTTTTCAACACTCGGGTCAATACTTCTCGAGATAGCAGGATAGGTAGGATTTGTCATCTCGTGTAATCACTGTGGGTCAATTATCAAGAGCGGCCCTCTAATATTATGACCCCACTTTGTTTTCATTTACATATTACAGACAAATAAAACGCTTATCACGTGAGATAGCCAGGCGACGTCAACGCTTGTTTACTTTGTATTTTTTATTGGATTAAAATTAAATTCATTTAAGGCGATGAGGAAATTGATATCTGCGAAGATGCCGACCCGGGTCATGTTCAAATTTAATTAATATAATTTACGTAACTTTTATTTATATATATATGTACATACATATGTTATCTGTATTCGATAAATAATCTACAAAATAACACAAATTTTCAGCTGTACAAATATCGTACAGAAAACAATAACTCGATATTATCACGACGCTGTTGTGAACATATGGTTTTTAAATAACACAGAGCTTACAATAGATTGTGCAAATTTTCTATTCGTGTGAACAATTCCAAATATTTTGACGTAGGTATTGTAAATATAAAAATGATTGCTTAATGAGTAGTATTTTAAAATTATATATTTGATATGAAATATTTGATTTATTAGGTAATGTGAAACCGATTTTCAATTGATTTAGGCCAACAAGTAAACAATGATGATGAACAATTTGAACTTTCCTCTTTTTTTAAAAAAACAAAGAGTTTCAATAGTACAATAATATTGTAAACAACAGAATTTGCGTATTAATTGTGTCATTAGTAGCACGCCAACGCCGCGTCGTATTATTTTTATATTCGATTGTAAAGCATTGCCGCTTATTATGGCGATGATGTCACCCGAGCGTGAAGTTTACGGGCGCCTCTCCGATTGTACCAATGCTCCGCCGTTGTTTACTTATGCTACTAGTGAAACCTGTTGTTTCTGAATACTCGTGATTTGAATCTGTAATCGTTATTTTTTTCTTTCATATATAAATACGTTGTGAACGTCAACGTTGTTATCAGTATGCATTGTCTCTACACGGATATTTATTTGTTTTTTTTGTAGCTTTACTTGTATTTTATCTTTGATAAACGATTGATTAACATGACCATTTATTTTTGTATCGCATGACTAAGGTAATAAAACTTCCATTCGTAAAAAATTACACCGTTTACATATGTAATTTTGCTTAAATTTTATGTCGCACGACGTAAAATGTTTGAAGACTTGAGGTTTCCTAAAACAATTTTACAAATCTCTTTGCTGCGTCCATTGTTCCTGGTCGTACGATCACCGTTCAATGCAACCGGACTGGTTTTTATCTCATGCCCTTAGGTTCATTATATCATCGCGTTCTGTATTTTTGTACGTGACTGCGAAAAAGTTCACCGCACTCGCGATGGGGACATTGCACCGTTTACCATTACACTGCAGCTACCTAACTGTCGGCGTGCTCTTTCTATATCAATAAAATCACACTCATCTTATCTTGCCCTCTTAACATATTTCCTGTACCCTGTTATCTTACTTACCCATTAAAGTGCTAATGTTTACAAATGATAACAAGGTGTTTAATTTACAAAGTTTGCTAGACGTTCTGATTTTTGTGATCGCCAAGGTTTACCATTATGCGTTTAGTTTAGTTCGCTGGGTGATCAATTGATTGCTAATGTCACATAAGTTTCAATGACCCTATCGGCGCCCGTCAATCTTGAATGATGTGACGCTCGTGGGCCAACCAACCCGAACCAGACTAATTCTGTTACACCAAACGCTTCCATTCCTCTTTTTTGAAGGTCAAAACTACCCACGTTAATATAAGAACTCATCACTGCGTTTATTTTTAATCATCGCTATTAATAGCCACTGAAAATTTAGCTCAGACCACTTTTAGTGTCATGTGTGTGTTAGCACCCAAGTGTACCTTGACTCATACGTCAGATAACCCAGACTTCCACGTAGGCGGATGGATAAATAGCATATTTTTCAAATTGCATTCGTTGTTGTTAATGGCAATATGGTGAATATAATTTAAACTAAATATGTGTCGTTAATCTTGTCTTGTGAGTGAAGTCCGCATTCTTACCTTGCCGTGTTATTTTATACAAACACGTCTATGTAATAAATGTTATTGCAAAAAAATATTAATTTTATTCAGTTGTAAAGCCTAATGCCTACTAGATTTTGATCCGCTGATTATTTAATTTATAGCCGCTATATCTTTTTTTAGCACTGAGTTGTTATTGTCCATATATGATGCAAAAATAAATTCTGATCGACTTTTATTAGTGTCAGCATCTCGGCCATTTATATTAATACTGCGCTGCAAGTTCTCGAACACAATTAATTATGTAACTTTTGTTCTCTTCATGGGTTGGAATATAAATAATTATTTGTATAAACTATAATTATAGCGTACCAAATATGAACACAATATTAGAATTTGTTATACAATATAAATACGTTTTTGCTTTGATCAGCTTATTTAAATGTCGAACATTATTTGTGTCCACTAGATCGTACTGAAAAATCATGTATGGCTCATTAATATATAATCTTTCTTATAAATATCGTTTGATGTTTGATGTCATCTGAATCTGTATAAATATTTTTTTAATGTTTAAATACAATATGCATATATGTTTTAGTGTTACAAATTACGCACAGTGAATAATTATTGACTATGAGCTTAACGATGATAAATAATTAATTTAATTATTATTGTTCTTAACGTTTCGCTTGTAAAGTATATGCAAATTTCACGGCTTGTTTGTGGCTAACAACTCTACATATTACGAAAACAAGAGCTTAGTTGATATCTATGCAGTGTGCTTTGCAGTGTACTGTATAGTGTAAGGGTTCACACGCGGCTCGCGTGGCGATGACGTGTTCGCCGCCATTTTAAATAGGGCATGCGCGCGCGCAGACCATCAGTCGCCCGGTAGGACGCCACGCGATCACGCCACTCGCAACTCGCAGTGCCACCACGGACTGTACTTAGTCGCACTCTGCCAGCCGTCGCCGGTACTCGATAGTGCATAGCGCGCATTCAGTTGTCCAACAACGCTCAAACATGATCGACGTTATCAAACCCCGAGATGGATGTCTCTACGAAATCAGGCAGAGGGGACAAAAGGAACCCTGTTACGTGGTCGTGCCTGATACAAAAGTATGTTGGTTTTTTTTGTAAATCGATTAAATGCGTCGTATTTATTTGGGTCAAAATCAACGTGTCGGCTGTTACTTATCGTGAAACGTACCGGCGGTGTTGTTGAATTACATTAATTCGAGTGAGCGCGGATGTCGTACTTAATGTATTCGTTGTTTTTTAACGGTTTCAAGCGTTTTTATTATTTAATTTTTAAGTATTATTTTGAGTTACGCTAAAATTTTATTTCTTTTAAAGCATTTTGCGTATTATTGATTTTAATTCAGTTCTTTGATATTGTTATCATAAAAAAAAATATCGTTACTTGTATTGATATTAATAACTAGTACATGTTTTGAAATATTTGTATTGTTTCAGGATCTGGTTAAGAGCCACTTGATGTTCGCGGTGCGCGAAGAGGTGGAAGTACTGAAGGAGCGTATCGCTGAACTAATGGAGAGGATCAACCAGCTTGAGGTAGAGAACAGCTACCTGCGTGCGCACGCCAGCCAGGATACACTGGCGCAGCTACCGGCCGCCGGCGCCAAGCCGCCGCAGCCGCAGGGCCCGCAGCCTCCGGTGTCGTAGGCCCCCGCCCCCCAGGAGGGACTCGGGAGGAGTTATGGCTGTGCTATGTTAAATCGTACGTTCACGGGAGAGACGACCACGAGTGTCCCAAAGTGTCCGCGACCCTGCACTATCGTAGTGTCACAGTGTCGCAGTGCCGTAGTGTCGTCCGCGACAGTCGCGCAGGAGCCGTTGCGAAAAACTACTATGCTTGGATCTATAGATATATTTTTCGTTATTTAATATTTAGGGTGCAGAATTTCGTGCTAACTGCCATGCTTATGCTACGCGTCTCGACGACGAGCCCGATAGTGTATCCATGCATTGACTATATTTTATTCAGTTATTCCATTTAAGTATCTCGTAAGTCGCGTGTTATTATAATATAATACTACTACATACTGGAGTAACTCTACGCAATGAACGATGACTGTTAATTTATTTTTCATTATTTTAGTAGATGTCGTAATTTAAGTTATTTATCGAGTTTTATAATGTTGAATACAGATGAAATGACATTGTTGTATTTTGTGAAGTCATTCTGCAATTTTTGGATGTGTGGCAGTTTGATTGCCCGAGGAGCGCCTGCGCAGAGGACGCGCGTGGAGTTAAAGAGCTACAATGAAATTTCTTAGCGATACAATAGACAATTAGAGGCTTTGGTTGGTTTGACCTATTATAGACATTTGTAAGACCCTTCATCATCAAAGTGGCAACATGTGGACAGTCAAACTGTCTTGCCGCTGAGCATCGTCCCCATGTAAGATGTAATGAAAGATAAACGTTTTTGAACCATATCTGTCACTAGTATATAAACGAAATTGTAACCTAGTGTGATAAGTTTAAATAATGCGACATATTATAATAATTATAACTAAAATGTACTTGAGATTAAATCTCGCCAATTAACCCATACGGAACTGCAGTTTCTGTCGGTGAGACTACTCAGTATGATTTTGTTCAGTATTTTTTCATATAAATTACACGTGTCCCTCGCCCTTTCCCAATTTATGATCTGTCTAGTGTTGAATGTGTGGCATTTCCTTTAGTTATACTTTTATTAATACAATTAATATTTAAAAAAAAACAATATATTTACTATTCGATGTTAGTTAAATCGTTTAGATATAGTCGTTGCGAGGGTGTAGCCTCGTTACCGCTGGCTTTAGTGAATTTTGCACGCTGAAACTAAAAAAAAAACTATTTTTATTCCAACCCTATAACTATACTTATAAATAATAGAGTTTATAGCAATTTAACATCGTATTTTTTTAATGATTAAAATTGTTTGTATATAGTACAAGTTGTAATAGAAGGTGGAATGTACATAGAGTATGAAGGCATTTGAGAGATGGTTAAGTTAATGCTGTATTTAAACACGCTTCACCGTTTATCGAATATTCGAACAAAGTGGCTGGGAGTGTAATTCATACATTCAATATGAATATAATATATAGAGAACGCTGGAACGAGTCAAGTAAAGAGAAGCCCAGCGGATGATTTAGACTAGTATTTTATACAAGGCTACGTATGTGTATAGACGTTTTGAGGTCTTCGTAATTATTGTGATTAGATATGAACTATGATATATTATTCTGATATTGTAAATATATTGTAACAGAATGTCCAATGTAGCTTATGTTGACCAGATGGTTCCTCGTACCCAATAAAGCAAGATTTACTCGATTTTTTTTATCTTTTATTTTATCCCTTGTGTGTTAATTGCAAATAAGTTACAAGTAAAAGTGATAATAAAAAATTAAGGATTGTGATAATTGTAAAATATTGATAATAAATTATAAAAAAAACTGTAATCAAAATAAAAATAATAAGCAAAGTATTAACAAAGCTAATTGTAATACAATGTATGATTATTAAGGACAAAATCCTTTTCTTCTTAAGTAATAGTAAATTTTGTAGCGATTACAGTCTTTGTTTAATTTAATAAAACCTTAAAAAAACTTATTTGGAATGTTGCCATTACAATAAAGTGGTTTTGTACTCATTTTGTTTTCTTTGAAAGGATTAAAATGGTCCTTACAGTGATTATGTAGACAAAGATATTATATATTCTTTTATATTTCCTTTATCTGAGCATAAAAGAGCTTTTGTGCATTATATTCAGTACTTAAGGTAGAAATATATCTATACAATACAAATTTGCTTTCAAATATATTGAAATAATAAGTATATAAAAAAAAAGTTATTTGTATTTCGAAAATGAAAAATAAATAAATTTGTTATATTCGCTGTTTAATATTTTTGTACAAAATACTAAGAATTTTAACGATTTGTATATTTATATAATATTATAATGATATGTTTAATAAAATATAGTAATTATACAAAATAGTATGACATAATTAAATTAAAAATTCATTACAAACCTGTTCTTTACAATATGAGTATAACAATATTTTAATGATATTAAGAAACGGTAACGAAGCGTGTAACAGTATGTGAACGTATTGTTTAGTTAGTTAAAATATATATTAATTAAGACAACATGAAGCCATATTAAAAAATATAATATTTTCACTATAAATGTTTTACACATTCTAAATTATTGACAATTGACACCTAAATACATTACAAAATATTATAAAAATTATAAAATATTTATTTGATATGCAAAAAACAAGCAATATACAATATGTAAATTAATAAAGATGAAAATATATTTGTTTAATAAGAAGCGCTGTCTATTTAAAATAGCATTCATCATTATTTTACGTGTACATTACTAGATGGTGTTAGTTTTTTTTTTTTTTAAATTATATCTGTAGTTCAATTTATTCCTTATAGATGACACTAATGTTTTTTTATTTTTGTCATATTTATCCTTTATATATCTTTTTAAAGAATTTTGTGCATTTAAAAAGTATACTCATATTATGTCATAATATATTATAATATTTTTTTTATAATATTCAGTATTTTTTACACCCATTTTACATATTAGTAGATAGCAGTAGACCTACTACTCGACACCAGATGGCGGTAGTTATAATATTACTGGCGTTATTCTTTAAATTTTAAAATAAATAAGTCTCAAAACTTTAGAAACATCTAAAAACAATTTAATTACTAAAATAGGTTATACAATAAATTACATAGGATTTTTTTACAATATTTTTACCATACTATTAACTAAATAATAAATAATAAATTGAAATGAATAAAAGTGAAACTTTGTGAGGATGGATCTGTTCGTTCCACTTTCACGCAAAAATTACTAAACGGATTTAGATGAAACCTTACAGTTATAACATCAGAATAACATATATGAAGAAAACTAATCTTTTACCTGCGTGAATTCTTTTATTAGATACAATACACACTGATTAAGTTAGTAAATATAAAATCGTACATTATGCTGGCACTTCAGAAAATATATGTAAAATAATAACTCTATTTTCTCCCATTTCTCTCTCTAGTTTGTTAAAGATGTTTAAATCAACCAGGCTTTTATTAAGTGGCAAAATATTATTAGCAGATAAAAAATATATAACAAAAAAGTACCATAAAAAAAATTATGATATTGCAGAAACTGTATACAACGATTTAATTCTATAATGATTAAAATATTTACATAAAAATATATAAGAAACTAGCCAAGATATATGAACATAAGAATGGGAACTTGAACAGAGGATACGAGCAAGGCGAATTTAGATAATATTTATTAGGGCTTTTATCTAGTAACATTTTTGATAAGCCTTTTGATAGCAGCACTTTGAAAATCTGTCAAATACAAATCTGTCAATTGTTTTGACATTGACACTGCACGTCACCGTTTCGTGTTGTGTTATTAGGAATTTGCATTGCCAATAGCTATGAAAGTAAATTAAAACAAATATGGATAATATGACTTTAAAAGAAATACAGAATAAGCTATTGCAATGGGAAGCGGCGGACAATCCTTTGGCGCCACTAACTTCAGGCCAACGTGAAGCTATACTAGATCTAGAGAGTCTTGTACTCGGAGTAACTAGCGATGTTCAAGAAGTATATTATTATAAATCATTATTTATATATTTCAAAGTTTTGCTTATATATTGTAAATTATATTAATTTAATAAACTAAATTTTGATAATTTATTTGAGACTGATCCAAAATTGTATTATACTTATGTATAATACAATTCATATTTATAAAATACAGTTGTTAGTATAAGTAGTAATAGTTGTTGTTATAACTTAACTAGAAATATAACATTTATAGGAAAACGAAAGCAACCCAGGTGCATCTCACATTCCACCTATAGAAACTACATATGATTTTTTAGATTGGTATGATACTTTAAATGAGCAAAACAATAAGAAATATGATGAACCATATGAAGCATATTATAAACAACTTGAAGATAGGAAAAACGAATGTGTTTCTTTGACTGATCAGGTAAGCATGTTTTTTTTTTGACATTTAACTCAAACATCATTTAAAAATATTATAGCATTAAAATTTTTCCCTCCTTCCAAAATAGTCAAAGAAAGTATAGTGTCAAAAATCTCCATTTTCCACTTTTCCTAAAAATTCAAGCACATGCTAGACTAGACCTAAAATAATGAAATGTTTTTATCCTTTCTTATATAATATTATCAATCATCCCCACTTTGCATTTCTTTATCTAAGCAATATATTTATATAATTAGACTGCTAAAATGTATAATTATTTTACAGATAGCAGCAACTATGTCAGATTTGAATAAATTGACAGATGAATACAATTTAGTATCCAATAAAACAAATGTACTGCACACAATGAGTGAACAGTTGTTGGCTGAACAAAATAAACTTTCTGCTATAGGTAATATTGATTGATATTAACAAAAGCATTCATTTACACTGGAGAGTACATATGGAAGAGATTTCTTCTGCTTAAGGATATCGGGTGCCATATAAGGCAAATCAACATTAATAAAAAATGTACAGGCCATTACAATTACTGTAGTATTCTATATATATATATATATATTGAAGAGAAAAAACTTCTTAGTATTTTATAGATATTTTGTTAAAAGTAAGTGAAATTCCTAAAATCAAGTCTGAGCAGACATTTTCAGTTAAATTCAGGACAGCCACGACTCATAAACTATACTGTACTAGTCCTATCATTAAAGTATAAACATCCAGAAATGATTCATTCCAGAAATTAACTAATGATAATTCTTGCCAGCCCAAGGTCATTAAGTAAACATAAAGGGATTTCCATATTTTGCACTCTCTCTGCATACTTTATTATTATATACAGTATGTTATAGAAAGTTTACATAACATAAAAAGTATTTTTATTCTAATTACAGGTGATGACATTAAAAGTAAACTATATTATTTCAATCAAGTGGAACACTTAGCTCAGAGATTGAACAGCACTACATTGTCAGTGAATAGTGAAGCCTTCTTTACACTTCTCGCAAAAATTGATGATTGTTCAGATTATATGTTTAATAATGTAAGTATAATTATTTTTTAGTATGCTACATTTTCCAACAGATTAGTTGTATACATTTAACCATAAACAATTTTTATTCTAAATTCTGAGAAAATGCAACCACTAAGTAGTTGTATGAGAGGATGACATCGGCAGCAAGGGCGGCCCCTGCGGGAGTCGAACCTACGCTTGTGGCCGTAAATAGATCAATAGAATTATTTTAATTTTACATTTTTCCGAAAAGTATATGTCCAAATTACATACTATAAAAGCCAAAGTTTATTTTCATTAAATTTCCTAGATAATGGAATAATTTTCGGTCGTAAGTTCCAATATGAATGTTAAATATAAACCAGTCAAATGTTACCTTGCAATTTTTAAATATTTCTTGTCATAAAATGCCATATTGTGACTTATTTATAAAAGATAGATATAATCCGGCCGGATACGGCCGAATTTTTCGAGGCACGTTGAGTGGCGGAAATCAACACCCTATATCTAATATGATGCCAGAGCAAAGAAATGAATTTTAATGAAAATGAAAATTATGATATTATAGTTACATAACTTTGAAGTAATTGTGGTTTAATGACAGTTTAACCGTAAACACAATGAGTATCAGTTCGATCCCAATTTGGGAGGAATTAATTATTTGCATTTCCCCGCTCTGGTAGAAAAATAATATATTTATGTAACATATTATTTTTCTACCAGACTTAAACTTTAAAATTTTATTATTTCAGAACTCATTAAAGAATCTTACACATAATACTATCATTTGCAAAGCCAAGCTATATGTCTCAATAGAACCTATATTACATAATTATTAAACTTTGTTTTTACCAGTACCAGTGTGAAGAAATGTAAACAATTCATTTTCCCAAATGGGGACTAAACCCACCATCATCTCATTAACAGTCAGACACTATGATGCAGTGCAACAACAATAACTGTTTTAAGAGAAGATAACAATCTTTTTATGTCATAAATGACATTATTATAAATTAAATACTCACCAAATTGCATATCCACTAAAATATGTTTAATTTGACATAAAAAAAGCTTTAAAATTTCAGAATTCATTTAAAGAATCTTACACATACTATGTAAAATACCGTCATCTGCAAAGTCGGGCTATATCTCTCATCAGAACCTACATAACACAAATATTGAATCATGCAACAGAACAAGTTTTAACACCGGACGAACAAAATGAGAGCGAAACAATGGAAACAGCGTACGCGGTTTATTTTGGGAAATTCCAATCAGCTGCACCTAAATTGAAAATGGTTATTAGTGAAATTGAGAAACGAGCTGAGAAGAATGAGGAGTGAGTTTGTTTTTTTGTGTGGCATATTGAATGAATAAGGTTTTAGTATATTAATAGTTTTTTTGGGTTCTGTACCTTCTAAGAAAAAATGGAATTGCTATTAGATCACCATACTGTCCATCTATCTGTCTGTTAGCCTGTAATGCCCTTTTTTTAGGAATGTGTAGAGATTGTAGAGAAATTAAGCTTAAAATTGTCTTAAATACTCTCGTTTAGCTTTGAAAGCGGGAACACAGAAAACAAATCCAATTTTATATAATCAATATAAAAGATAGTCGTTAATGCTCTTTTTTTGCTGCATATTGAACGAAGTTCACCGCGTAATCAACATCTACAGCATAACAACTTTACAAATAAAGATATCCGTGTTATGCTTGTAGTTGAATTCATATAAAATGGATGTATAAGTTCATATATTAAAGTTTATCCACTTTTAGATCTTGTTATTTTAAATTATTATTTAGATTATTGAAAATAACATGATAAGATATGGCTATAATAGCCTGATTGAATGACAACTGACTAATTTTGTTTGCCAAACAGTCATGTTACTCTGGTTACTATTGGCGGATACTTAACGTATGGTACGGAGGGCGAGCGGACAGATATAATGACAGATGGAGAGTGAAACATTTATATTTAAAATATAATTTGTAATCGGAGTCAGCCCTAAGTTAGCCCATGATAGTGAGAGACAAATAAATGGTTCAGTTACGGCGGGCTGCTGGCGGACAGCCAGCGCGAGTACGCGGCGCGGCGCGCGCGCGTGGCGGGC
>DVQK01000079.1:0-16008 GCA_018231685.1 Heliconius clysonymus
AATAAATTGTGGAGGGCAATCGTCGAGGGTCACAAGTTTGTGACTGTAAATGCGACTAGTTGTGGATTCGATCCACACTCGAGGAAATGAAATATTTATAAATTTATTATTATTTTCATTTATTCGCTTTGATGTCTAGGCAAAGCGCGGCGTTGAGTTTCGCCACTCAACACGGATACGAACGGAGTGTCTTAACACAAGGTTGCCTCTGCCTACCCTGCTGTGCGCGGGATACAACGTGAAGCTGATTTAATTTTTTAACTCAATAAGTTGCTAAACTAGCATTGAGACAAACACACAGCATTATATAGACGATAACAGTATTATCAAAGGTAAAAAAAGAACTGAGCGCTCCCCACACTTAATTAAAAATTTCACAACAGGTTGCTCGCCGCTGCGTTTGTAGCGAACATCGCGGCTGCAACAATAGACGCGCACGGTGCTTGTTAACATGCTATAGAAAATTTGCCTCGTTATAAACTATCCGCCTCTCTCTTGCAGGCAGACTGGGATTGGGTTTTTTATGTGCATTTAAGAAACAAGGGATGTAATTAAAGAATTTTTTCTTGGATAAGAATGTTTTATTATTCTTTATGTTATTTTGATCAGCTGTTAAGTTTACAGGAATAGGATTGTCTTGTCTGCACAATGTTTTTTTATGCAAATATAAAACGATATTTTTTTATTTCGCTTCAAGGATTTATCGTTATTTATACTAGTGAGGTACATATGATTCATGCTATTAGTAAATTATTTAATTTTTATTTATAATGTAATTTTTATATAGGATTATCTTAATTTTATCTTTTTTTTTTATCTTCACGTAATTTCTGCTGTTATTGCTATTTTAAAAATACAGGTTGTACGTATGTTGTTTGGTAGAATTAAATCAAAAATTTAAATCAAAAATGAAAAGTTTTTCAATCAATACGATGAAGGCCTATAACATTTGTAGTTTATAGAAAGATGTATTTTTATAAAGATGTTTTTTTAATAATAAATATATTAAGATGTCCATTAGGTAACATAGAAAGAAATATCGCTCCTTGCCAATCGTATATATTTCAGCAAAGCGACGCAAGTTGCGTGTATACGCAACTGCGCCTTACAGAAATGGTTTATTATGAAAAAGTATGGTAGGGGAATGCCACGTTACAGAATTCTGAGCTGAAAATGAAGCTACGTGAAGTAGTGATAATTTCTGTTTTCATTCAATTTTTACATAATTACGGGTAACGGTATCCTTTCTCCAGTTACCGTTGACTTAGAATGACTAAAAACTTTTTGATGGATTTCGTTTACCTCTAACAGAAAACTAAAATTAAGGCTCATGATCATCGTATCCAGTTCCATCATTTCATGTATATTTTGCATTTTGTATTTTAATTGATGTTTAATTACTAGTAATGAAACAAGAAACTGATAATAATGAGTTGGTTCCTAGTAACAGCTACTTGTTATCTCAACACTTAATATATTAGAGTTATTTTGCAATAATATTCAGCTACAAGAGCCGCTTAGCAGCATAGAGAGAACCTACCACGTTATTATTACGAGAGGCTCTCGTAATAATAACGTGGTGAGCACCAGATTTTGTTGTCTGTTACTAGTCAATGTGTTTACGACTGAGTGACTTTATGAAATGAGCGAATGTATGAAGGATGAGTTTATAAATGCAAACAAAAAGTAAAAACCCAGTAAGCGCGAGTTGGTCTCGTCCACCGAGGGTTCCGTACAAAGATTGGAGGTCTCGAGCCCTTTCTGTAATTCTAGCTTAGCTTAGCCCTTTCATCTAATACCTCACTTGAACTTACGTCTTTAATATCAAATTTTGCCCTCTTTTAAGGCTATTATTTTTTAGGATAGCCAAATTTCATAATTCTAGTCAACCTGTAGTGCTCTATTAATTTTGATTCCCTTTATAGAGTCGAAATAGGCGTTTTTTGCGATATTAATGGTCATATCTTTTTTAAGTAAATGTAGAAATAGGATTTTTTTCAGGAAATCATGGGACAGTAGCACTGAGTATATGGTTTAAATTTCAACTCGATATCTCCAAGTATTCCAGTGATAAAGGCTGTTGATAGACAGAAAGACAACATATGGACACCAAAATGATCTTATAAAGGTTCCTTTTTTTACTTAAAAGGTACGGAACCTTAAAATAAATATAAGACATTCCGTTCTTAACTTTTGGGCAAAAATTTTTGACATAACGTGCTGACTGACAAAACGCAGCGTTGCGTTTTGTCAGTCAGTTTTGTCAGACCTCTTATAAATAGACAAGGCCCACGCTTTGCATTTAATACTATGCTATCTAGTATATTATATTAGAATTATGGTTTTTTTTTTTTTTTTATAAATACAACAAAGAGATCTGTATCGCTTAAGAAAGATTTATTAATTTAGTCCAACTTAATTGACTGTAATTTTTACAGTTTATTAACAAATTAACTAATAATATATTTTATTATGCATAACAATAAAAATCGAGAATGAAAATCGATAAAAAATATATTTTTTTAATTATAAATTCTGTCATTGTACACTTTGAAAATTTTGTACGTTCCACGTCTGATCAATAACTCATTTAAATTAATTTAACTAAAGATAATGCAGAAACAAAAGCGATTAATACTTTAAAGTATTTAGTCAAAATTTATGGCGATGAATTAAGTAATTTAATTTGCACGGGAGATCTATGCTGGGCAACCAAAACAAGAGCTGCCAGTAATTTATTACTAAATGTTCGTGATTTAATGTTTCAATGAGATTAAAGAACAATTGATTGAAATTATGGCACCTCACTTGATTTATATTATGTGGTAAATTATGTCGAAAATATTCTAGAAATTATTGAATATTAAATGTACAGTTGTAATAAAATATAATACGGACCTAATTTGACTGTGCCTTCTTTATTTTCCAACATCGTCTAAACATGGAGAGGAAGGTAGTAAGGGCTACGCTGCCTTCTATTTAGATTACAAATAATATCATTTTAAATTGTAAGAAAATCACAAAGAAGTCGAATAATCAATTTCAAACAATACGCGACTTAATTACAGGCTGAGTAGCAAAGAAATCAGGAAATTAGGTGTTCGAGAAACTTCTTTCCGACCGGAGTGTTCATTTATTGACCGGAAACTCTCAGAACATCGTCGCTTCTTACTTTTCATTAAAGCAGTCTTTTTCATTGTGCCGTAATATTTTAATACGGTGAAAGTAACTGTTGCTTTAAAATTAAGAAAAAAATTAAGCGCGAGTCGTGCTCGCCCATTGAGGGTTCCATACAAAAATTGGAGACTTCGAACTTTTTCCGAAACTCAGGCTTAGCTTAGGTAGAGCCCTTTCAACTAATACCTCACTTTAATGGTCCGTTTCATAGAAAATGAGTACATATGCCCGCAATAAGTTTGTCAATCCTAAAATTAGTACGAAACTCTCGGTGGGTGAGTTTGACTCAGGTTTGACCGTTTTTTTCTATAAATATGCATAAACAAAAATATCAATTCACGCAGTCATACAAACAATCGCCTGTGCAATAAATCCCGTACACGTTCGGCACTTAGAAAATTCGTTTTTGTATGAAAAAAAAATTAATCCACATACTCTATTGTGTTTGGATAAACATTTCAATCGAGAGGTTTTCATTGGCGTTGGCTATTCGGCCGGAACGGCGCATTCAGCTCTTTTTCACACAACACTGGTTTTCGATGAATGAACTGCGGCGGGAATATTAGGGCTCATTCACAATAAAACCGGGGTCACCTCTGACATGATGTTTGGCAACAGTACTGAATTACCTTTATTGTCATGTTATGCTGATTTATAGCAACTTGTTGTATGTAAATGCAAAAAATGTAAATAATTTGTAAAAGATGATAAGACTGAATATAAGTAATCATAACCATCACATTAGCCTTTCGAATGTCTACTGCTAACAGTAGACATTGTACTATTTCTATTGTAGTATCTCTAAACATAAGCCACTCTAAGGATCTCCACACCCATTGATTCTGCGCTGTCTGTATCTAGCTGCTTCTCGTGACCTTTGTCCGGCTCGCAACCCACACTCTAAAACCTTTTGAACCCCAACGGCTTCGGTTCCAATCGGTTTCGATCGGTTCTCCGCGCTATTTGTCCGCCCACTGCCACTTCAGTAGAGATTTTTTTCCATCAATGTCGGTAGTTTTGGTTCTCCTATGAATATCCTCATTCCTGATTCTATCACGCAGCGAAATACCGAGCCTTGCTCTCTTCATAGCTAACTATGTATATCTGTGCCTTCTGGCGAAATATATATAGTTAGATTTTTATGTCACCTCTGGCAACACTCTGACTGGTCAAAGATATTCGGCTTGAGACATTGAGGTATTTTGAATGCGCAGATTTATCGTAGCTTCCCGAATGCTGTCCATCCGAATGAATTCGATTGGAGATCTCTGTCTCATAGTTGGACTTACTTAGCTGGTATATATGATAACAACGTCGAGATTAGTTTTCAGAATAGTGACTTGAACAAGTACAATATGGGCGGGCATTCATGATCTTGTTCTGGTCTACGTATATCTTAATATATGTTCTTTGAGAAATACTATTGAAATTTTAAATAACTGTGTTCAGGTCTTTCGTGGTCTCAACCCATAGTACTACATCATCGGCAAAACGAAAATGTGTAAGGTACTCGCCTTTGTTGTAAATACCGTATGGTTTCTAGTCGAAAAGCTTGAAAATATTATCCAATGCAGCAGTAAACAGAGATAATAAATGTTATGTACAAAATTTAATACATACATATTGTAAACTTACCTAAATATTATATGTTTGTTTTTAAATATATATTTTTTTTATATTTTTATTTTGTTTATATATAAAAATAGATGAATTAAGCAAAAGCTAAACAACACTATTAAAAACTATCGGCGTATTATTCACTACACGTACACACGAGTATTTTTTTGAAAGTTGAAGTTGAAGTAACGTAAAAACATAGATTCTATGAAATATTTGTCTAATAACTTTTTGCACACAATAGTGTTACTTTAGTAAATATATTTAAAATATATTAATAACATTCGGTCTTTGCAGTAAAACAAAAATTGTATCTTATTCTAAAGGTAAAAAGAAAAATATGTAATAAATTATGGAAAAAGAGTGTTGAATTAAATTAACATGTATTAATATTTTTCTTTTAAGCCATCAACTAATTAAAAAATATAAACCATTTTCCGCGAAGTGGCGCCCAACGTGGGACAGAAATTTTAATTTATAATGACTCTAACGCTTGCATTATCATCTCACCACATGAGGTTCCTACTGCATTAAATATGTTATTCTTAATAAATCTTATATTTTTCACAATATTTTCACACACTTATGTATATTGTGTATGTATGTTAGAATTTTGTCATCGTTCTCGGTTAAAAAAAAAGGGCAATATAAGTTCCGAAGCAACGATGAGAATCCATAACAAAATACTTTATGAAAGTCACCGGTTTTATTGTGCGGCAGTAAAATTTGCATCAGGAATTGAACTACACACTTTCGAAGAGATCGTAAATTTATCTTTCGCCGGTCACACGTTTTCATGAATAAAAAGTTTCCAGCGGGTTCGAGTTGTAAGAAAAACATGAGGAACATTGTTGGAACAGTGACTTTATTTAATGTTTGATTTTCCTACACGGTCCTTTTCCTAGTTCATGGTTTTTTAGATTAATTACTACGTTTGATCGCTATCGTTTAAATGTGTAACTAATAAAAACCCTGTTTAATGTTATAATACATTTAGTCCATAAGCGATTAAGCGATTAATCTGCTATCTAGCAGATACTTGATCATATAAAACACAAATATAATAATATAAAATCCCAGATATTATTTCGAACAATACATTCCAAGCACGTATAAAATCTATTTTTTAGATGTCTGTAAAGGATTGTTGAACCTTGCCCGAATAATCACGAGGCTGCTATTCGTTTTTTAATATCACGAAAAGGGTGTAAGGAGATATTAGTAAAGCTACAGTGCAGACATGGAGCGCGCTACAGTCACGTTTCGATAATATTTGTTGTGCTTACTGCTACGACATTACAATATTACTCAAAGGCTAGATTTATTTAAGGATTGTATGAAACTTTAAAGAATGGTACTGTAACTAGTTTTTAAACTATTTTTTTTTATATATTGTAAAATACAGTTATGTAATATGAATGTCTATCCGAGGTCGTCGTGGCGCAATCGCGCAAACGTGTGACTGTAACACGATCGTTGTGTGAAAAAAAAATTGCTGTAGAATCAATCATTATGTAAGTTGAACGGTAGCAATATACTACGGTAAAACCATCAACCTCAGGCTTTCATGAGGCTTTCATGAGGCAAGCGAGACGACTAAATATGTTAATAATTCATTAATTATTCACTAATCTATTGGTTTTATTTTGTATTGAATGTTAGTTTTTTTGTCATGCCTTAAAAATGACAACGTTAACAATAGTAAAATAAAACAAAAATACAATCAAACTTACGATTGTATCTATACGATGTCAATCAATAAAAAATATATCATAAAAAAATATCGGGATATTAAATAAAGAATTTTTAAAGTCAGTTTCATTACTGTACAGCACAGCACATGTGCAAATAATAAGTTCTAAATTTAAAAAGTTCCAAGCTTATCGAGTTCAAAAGTTGTTATAAACTTAACACGTGTTTGACGCCACGTTCAGTTCAACACTATTTATTTTGCTACGAACACTAATTATGAGGTTCGATATTTACTCCGGCGGCATTGTTTAAGTTTTTATATTGTTTTAAACTTTCCACGTACGTACGAGTATGTACATGGTGACTAGTTATTTTTTTCTTTTTACGCGTACTTTGTGATATTTTACGGTGTCTCATCGGTACCGAGAATAATAAATATTTCAAAGTCAAAATATAAGTAAAAATAAAAAAAAAGAGCTCCACTCTACAACTCATTTTTTGGCTAATTTTCGAGAGAATGTGATAGTGACGCGCGACGAGACGGCTGTGAGTTCAATTCTCTTTCGAGCGAGTGAATTATTTCTTTTCTTTCCTCGCTCTCGTAAAGAGGCAAAGGGCGTCGTTGAATTTCGCCGATCAACACACAATGGCTCCAAAATTCAGGAGAAAGCTAGTTTTCCAGATTCCCTATCACGTTATTTGCGGGAAACGGCGTAAAATAAAAAAAAATAAAAAAATAACCATTTGATAAGGCTTATCAAACTAGTAAAAACCTATAAATTTCCATACTTAACGTAAGTAGTACCTTAGGAAAGTGTATAAAAGAAGTATCTATACAGCAAAAGAAAATTGTGACAATTTTCTGTGCTAATGGATATCGTAAGTCCATTAAAGTTGTTAAAGCTTAAGCTATAGTTAAGAATTCTGCTCACCCGGCTGTATTAATGCATCGAGCTCATGTATTTTAAATAAGAAAAATGTTTTCTAAAACTTCATTAGATACGAACTTTCGTATGTTTATTTAGGATATTGTTATTTTTTAATATGTTAATTATTAGGTTAATTGATAGATTCATATTGTTAAAGTGAAACAAAGATAAAAGTAAATAAAACTTGAAATATAATTAATATTATATAATTATTAAAACATGTTACTAAAATATAATTTTGAAAAATATATGTAAAATACAAAATGCTTTTAAGAATTTTCAATGCAATTCCTTAGAGGCCACATTTATCTTACAGTTATTTTGGTTTTCCGTAAAATCCCTAGAGCCACATCCATGAAAGGATTTTGTCGAGTATAAGCATGTGTTCGTTATTTTTATATAAAATTTTGTTTTTAGACTCCGTATAAATAATAAAATCAACACATGTGAGAGATTCACGTTAGTAAGTATATTTTACATTTAAACATAGGTGCCGGTTTTTTAAGATAATTAATACATAGATTTGTAATATAGTTAGCCATCTGCCATAGTTCAATCCTAAAATAATCTATTATATGATGTCCAATTTGTATGTTTATCTATTTTATTAGTACCAAACTTATAAACACATATACGTTTGCCATACAAAAAAAATATCAAAACTACAAATGGGATTCACAAAATACATATTTCACACGAGTATTTGCTACAGTAGTTTCAATACAAATATCGTTCCCTAATTTATCTTGCATACTATGGATTGAATTGATACAATTGTTTTGTTTTACCGAACTAATTGTGTATAAATATTTAAATATGGTAGTGCAAAGTCGTGTCACTGCAGTAGCGAGGCAGCAACCCGTCAGGGCTTGCATTTGGCTTGTCTGCAAAATGAACATGTCTGGGTCGTCGTGTATTCCTGGAATAGCATCGAACGCGACAGGTCAAACGGAAATAAAGCTAGCTCGTTCAGCGAAGTTTGGACGTGTCTGATAGCTTTAGTGGCAATATTTGTATAAAATACGCGCTATTTTTGATATTGAAATTAGGTATTTTATTTTATAAATTGATCTTTCATGTGATTGATATATTACGCTTGAGCTGTAACCATTGTGGATGGAAATATGGAGATATGAAGATTTAGTCTGGCTCTAGTTGCTCTCGGTAGTTGCACTCACTTTAAATTGATGAATAATAAATGTTTGCTTTTAGTTTATTTATAATATTTCTACAACACGGGCACCGAGACTTCTATCACAGGTAGTTTTTGATTGATTTTTATTTAATTATTTTTAACAAAATTTAAATTTTAGAGATGAATTAAAAAAAAATTCTTTTTAATTTCAATAATATGTCTTTTAGGGATAAATTACTAAAACATTTTTATTTTTTTAATAATTTACCTCTAAAAGTCATGTTTTAACTAAGCGTGTATTGTGAATATAATATTAGGGTTTTATGGCGTACCAGGTCTGACATAAAACGATTTCTATTACCTGAGTAATTTAATTCGCCGGAATATAACCGGACAAGCCGTTACTCGCCCGATGGCCGGATTTATGTCCAGACAATATGTTATAAAATAGCTCACATTTTATGGGTTTACGTATTTTTGAAATATTTATATCTAAATTTTATAACTTTTATAGACGTGACAGTATATCTGTTTGGATGTGAGATCTTGAAGAAAAAAATGTGTTACGGTGTTTTTCCAATGTTAAATGGAGATGTTTTTAACTCGAGGAAATGAAATATTTATTTTCAACTCAACTGAACTCACAATGCCTACAAAATTCGGTGGAAAATGCAGAATAGTGTCTTAAAGAAAACGGAGTGTCTTAACTAAGTTTCCAAGTTCCATTGCCTACCCTGCAATGTGCGGGATACAGCGTGAAGCTAAAAAAGACAAAACAAATGATTGACGTACTATTTAGTAACAATCTGGTATTGATTTTTTGTAACCAGATTGTTTTCTTACTACGCCGCTACGCTATATTTGCTATAGAGAAACTTAATACTTAATATTCCATATTTTACAGATTTAAATTTTCGTAGGTTGGATCAATCAAGTCCTTATTTATTTAATTATGTTGATAATTTCTTCATAGAAGTTTGTTATTCTTTTTTTAATAAAAAATAAGAAATATCAACTAAACCTTCGTTGTATATTTTATTTACTTTCACTGTCGATAATAATCCTTACTCTCAGACGGTTTACCTACATATATTGGTATATTAGAGTTGTAACTAGGACGGTACGCGGTGCTTTACTTATATCTAAACGGACTGTGGGGATATTTGAATGTGAGAGCTGAACAAAGATAACATCTGTGTCTATGCACATTTTGGTACTATTACAGTAAGTACTTTCTACTTAGTTTCGCAATACTATTGCGAAACTTAATCAACTCTTTGGTTAAGTTACATACATATTACATTTATTATAAATGTCAACAAAAGAACAGAATAAATGTAAAAGTTCTTCAATCAATGGAACAAGCATCAATACTCACGAACTTTCACATTTATATCATTAGTAGGTACGATGAAAATTTCAACTGCCTAACTATACCTATAGAAAGATGGACAGAGAGACAGACGGACGGACAGACAGCGTAATTAGACTTAGTAATATAGGATGCCGTTTTACCCTTTGGATATGAAACCTTAAAAATGACACTGTTTTAGAATTTGTTGTTAAATAAGTGCACGGCCACTAAACGTGAGTATACGGGCAGTGCATGTATGGATCAGCAAGAGTCACGTTCTGGCAATATTTGCTGTGTAAAATTTAGCAACTGCGTCGCTTCGTGGTGTATTATGCTACAGATAGTAGAAAATCTAGCCTCAAAACAGTATTTGTTTACAGTATTTGTTTATTGAAAATGTTTTTGTAAATTTGGAACATAAAAAAAAATATGTATCAATAAACCCTGACGTTTGTAGTTCATGTAGTTTTGAAGAAAACTTTGTAAGTATAAATATATTAAGTATACACTTAATAAATATAAGGAATAAAGGCTTAAAATTTTTGTAAATGATGAATCTGCTTTTACAACTACCGCCAAATAAGATGTTTAATAATAAATAAAATTCTTTTGTGAGAGGTTTACGTAGACGACTTAACGATAATCGTTATTTGTTTCGTAATCATGTTTTTTCTTCACAGATTCACGCCGTACCTCGCACATAGTAGGGCAGGCAAAGGGAACCTACCTAATCTATTGTTAAGACACTCCGTTCAAATTTAGACACTTCCATACCCCTTGAAGATTGACGAACGTTACCGTTGTTTGCGAGGAAATGAAAATATTAAATATATAATTTCTTCGAATGGGAATCAAACCCATAATCCATCGCGTTTACATTTTGCAAGTTTTTGCTCCTGCGCATTTTTTAGGCCCTTCTAGGGCCTAAAAAATGATAATGTAATCATAATATATATATTTTTTAAATATAAAAGTCCAAGATGTGAAGTAACTTGTGGCATACGTTGGAGCTATTTATTAGTTGCTACTAACAATGTAATCAAAGTGTCGAAATGTTTTCTGTTGTAGCGAATTAAAGGATCCACTTATCTGAAGGAAAGACTTTTATAGTGTTGCTAGTTTTTCTCAGTGACGTATCTTTCTATTATATAAAAAAAATTTGCAACGTTCTGTAGACTTATAATGTACGTCCGCTTGAAATATACGATTGTTTATTTAAGTGTATTTAAGACAACACCAACCAAACGCAAGTGATTGTTTGTTTTGTTTTTGTGATTGTGATTGGAAAACACGTTGTAGGTTTTGATGATGCAGCGAATAAATTAAGAAATTTAAGTTTGCAGGCATATAAACTTATTTAGTATGAAATGAACTACAAATATAAGTTTGTAGTGATTTTTTTCTATGAAATACTAATAAATTTTTACTTTACCAATTTTTCCTTTATTTGTATTGAAAGATCTTACTTTGTCCTAAATTTCATAATTGTAAGTCTACGGGAAGTATGGGTTTTTATTACATGGTGAATTTCATACAAATGAAGCAAAAGCGATACGTAAATGATCATATCTTCTCACTGAGTTGTTAATGTAGGCTTAATTTCTATGCTCCAAGGAACTCTAAACCTGAATATCTGATATTAATTTCAGATTGATACCTCAACGCAATCTCAAGTAAAATGGTCTTGACAGACGGACAGGCAGACAACAAAGTGGTCCTATAAGGGTTCCGTTTTTCCGTTTTGAGGTAAAAAAACCTTAAAAATGGATCGAAATTAAATTGTAATTTAAGTGTTTTAGGATTGATTGATTTGATTATAGTATTTAATAGAAAAAAAAATCAGTTATTTCACCTGTGTGAACAAATTGCAAACGCAGTTTTTTCCACATAAATTCCGATT
Organism: Heliconius clysonymus; assembly: GCA_018231685.1. NCBI lineage: Eukaryota > Metazoa > Arthropoda > Insecta > Lepidoptera > Nymphalidae > Heliconius > Heliconius clysonymus. The sequence continues at coordinate 11,805 of DVQK01000079.1, forward strand.
CCGCAATAAATCCGGGTTAAAACATAGATTATATATTGCTCCACAAATATCTATCTATCTTTGAGAAGTTTTAAGCACTACGTGGCTGCTTGAGAGGATATCAACTTATAATGGAGAATCCTAAATCTTGAAATCTCGGTCTATTTTATAATCATATAATTTCAAGTATTTTAGAAAGTAGCAATTTTGTTGAACAACATACTTTAAATTGATATAACTTTTTTACTGTATCAAAACAGTCTGGAGGCTAGCCCGGATAAACAGGGAGACAGACAGACAGACAAAACCTTAAAATTGTTTACTTGTGTTTAGGTATCGTGTCAATGATTATATGCACTTAAAAAACACAATTCTGTTGATATAAAAGACAAACATTTTAATTTTATTTATATATACTTAATTTAATTTTATTTATATGTATAGATATAGGTAAACAGTAATTTAAGTTTTTTTTTCAGCTTTACGCTATATCTAATATCCCGCATATAGCAGAGGATGCAGAGGGAATTTAGTATTAAGACACTGTTTTCCCCAGTTTTCGCGCAATTTTCAAGGCATAGCGTATTCAGTGGCGGAACTCAACGTCACGCGTTGCATAGTTACCAAGGCGAAGAAATAAAAATATTAAATCAGCTTCGCGCTATATCTATATCGCACGCTGCAGGGTAGGCAGAGGGAACCTAATGTTAAGACACTCCGTTCCTCACTTTCTGCCGAATTCTGGAAGCATTGCGTGTTAAGTGTCAGAACTCAACGCCGCGCTTTGGCTCGACATCAAAACGAAGAAAATGGAAATATTAATTTAAATAAATATTTCTTTTCCTAAAGTAAGGCTCGAACCCACAACCAAATACATTTTATTGATACGCTATAAAGCCAAATTTTATTTATATAAAATATACAATGCACCTAACGCATTTATTTTAACACTGAATAATTGCATAAAATAATTTTGAAAATATTCCGTAGCTTTTTTTTCCTTATTCGATAATTGAGCTATCCAATATAAAAATAAACTCTCAAATCGCACCAGTAGTTCTTATATGGATAGGGCGTTCAACAAAACAAAATTTTCCTCTTTATAATATAACTTAGTGTAAATTATCAAGTGTTATACTCTAGACAATAATAGGTTCATAAAATGATGCTATTTTTTTGATCATTGAAACTCTGAGGTTAGTGAGCGAAGGAAGCAGGAGGCAAAGCCCCTAATTTTCTTATATTATATTATATTTATAGTATTGAACTAATTTTAGCCAGACTAACATAATTATTATAGTCATGGAATTAACTACGAATGGGTTATATTATTGTTTATAATGAAAAAACCGGTGTATTTCAAAAGTACTTAAGGAAAGGTTGCCTTTTGGGTATGTGCAATATCAGATACATTATAATTAAGCGGAAAGTAAAAATATTTATATATGTATATGTTATAATTAATCAATTCTAACATTACTAAATAAATAATGTATTATGTGTATTCTCTTTAAGAAATAAATAGAGAAAGTACTGTCCAATACAACCCATCTCTCTTTCATATTTGCTTTTTCTTTAAGATAGAACCAACATGTTGGCTGCGCAGAAAATACTACAAAAACCCAATATTTTTTGTGGCAACAATTCGGAACAACGTGTCAATCACTTTTAAGACAAACTTACATATATTGAATACTTTTTATTTGATCTCTACATATAAAACATTATTTAGTTGAAAGCGCTTTGTTTACGCATAAGGTGTTTTGTTCTGAGTTTTCCGTTCTCAGTTTTGTTTGAAAATGGAATTTTCCTGTTGGGAGACGGGCCGGAATTCCCAATCGATTTCGAAAAAGAATGCTTTGTAATAGCCCTGTGGCTAACGTATTTATTACGCTTAGGTCGTCTATTTGTATCTGATTATGTTGTTTAACCCTCATTTTACATATTAAGGGAGCTTTGTAAAGCTTTTCACTTACCAGATATAAATTATTTTCTGTTGGTTCAAATAAATACTTGCAAAAAAACTGGTACATTTAAATTTTAACAATTCGTTGTACTAATAACAAATCTTCGTACAGATATATTTTATGTTGTTTTAAATCATAAGTAAAGTTTTGTCAATCCATCTTTTATTTTATTTAATTTACGTCTGTCTTTGGAGAAAATTATGGTAGAGATTTACGCATTCTTTATTTACATACATACTCCTAATAAATTAATTTTGTAGTGCGGTAGAAGTTTCCTTGTTATTTCGTAGACACTACTCGTATAATTATAATTCAAAATAATATTATATTAGCCTAAACTTTTAATGTACTTTTGAAGAATCTTAGCCTAACATAAAGTATGTCAGCTGAGTAGAAGTTGCCGGATATTGAATAGAAAGAGTACAATGTCAAGTAGAAAATATTTTATGAAAAGAGTGGGGTGACTCGCTGGCTCGTATCACGTACCGCCTCGGCCTTAGAAATGTATGACATAAAACAAGTAACAATGAATACAAAATCTTGTTTTGTTGTTAAAAAAATTGGTATTGTCCAAAATATTGCAGTTGAATCATCCAAAGTAGATTTTATAAACCACTCATCATTTGTATTGTATATATACATATTAGTTTTTATATTTGTTATCAAATAAATACATTAGTAAATCTTGTCTAGTTTTTATACTTTATACTAGAACAGTTATTAAGTATCTTCAGTTATTATGAGAATAATATAATTGTTCAATATATTTTATCTCTTTTCTTCACGATTTTCATTTCACCTAACAACATTATTTAAAAACAGGGAGGAAATCTAAATTTCACACGTATACTATAATAATAGAAATATTAAAAAATATGCAAGTGCGTTCAAAACTGTGCTAACTTCAAAAAGATGTCACCGCAATAACAAAAAGTCGACGAAATGTCAGCCTCTGCGCTTTTACCGAATTGGAGTTGTTTGATGTCGTCGCGTATTCCTGCAACATCATAAAGTTGGACAGGTTAGACGGAAATAAAGTAGGCTCGCTCCGTAGATTTTAGACACTTCGATAACTTTCATGTTGTATTTTACAAGAATATCATGTTTGATTAGTTCTAGTCGTGGTCGCGGTAACTCAATGTGGTTGACCGTGGGAAAAAATATGAAGTAAGTAAATGAAAATTTGAAGACTTTATACATTTATGGTACTAGTTTTTAAGTAGCACATCATAATTCCTATTATTAAAGTTATCTGCATTCCGCATATCCTGCATATCTGCTAAAGAAGAGCGAATCTTGTAACAAGATTCAATTATTCACTTTTATTAGAAAAGTAAAATAAAAATAATACTTTCATTACAATTTTATTATAGATAATAACAATATATATATTAAAATTTAAATTTCTATAACGTTTGAAATTATAATTCTTTGAATAATACAAATCATATTATTGCAAGTACAAATCGACTTTGACTATTTATAAGCAATATTGAGAATTGAACGTCTCTACAACCGTTCCTAGCTTTATTGAAATTGAATGTACATATATTCTTGTGATATTATGTTCGAGAACTACATAATCTTGTTAGTATTCAAAAAAAAATACATTTTTTTCGTTCTAAAACAGAGTAAAATTTTAATATATTAAATTAAAAGTTGTTAATACCTCTTAGACGTAAACTTTCGCTTACTATAGTTTTCACTTTATAAATGAAATTTCATTTATAAACCTCATAATATTATATTGAAATGGAAACTAGTTGATCCAGAGGTGGCTTTTAGATCGTCGTGATGGATTTTAAAATGGCACATTTTTCATATTTTTTCCTGTAGAATAGAATTTCTGAATGACTACTCTTGCCGCCCTAATTTTTAGCCATACCGTAATAATGGTTTTATGGATAACACAAATATTTGCTTCTAGTGTAATATGTTACCATGTTATTACTGTAGTTAAGATTTTTTTTCACTATGTTGCATGTAGTGGTCTACCCTGCACACAGGGACAAAGACACTCCGCTTCGCTCACTTTTGCCGAATTCTGCGGAGGCATTGCATTTTGAGTGGCGAATCTCATCACCGCGCTTTTCTCTCGATACCAGGGTGAAGAAGTTATCAGCTTCATGCTGTATCCTGGACACTGCAAGGTACGCAAAAGGAACCTTTTTTTATTATTATTTTTTTATGGAAAATACAATGCAAACGAGCGTTCGGGTCACCTGATGGTAAGTGATCACCGCCGCCTACGACCCCGT
>DVQK01000080.1:0-15948 GCA_018231685.1 Heliconius clysonymus
CGAGTGGGGATCGAACCCACAACTAGTCGGTTTTACAGTCACACTTTGTGCCACTGCGCCACGACTGGCCTCTTATATTATTTTTATTATCTTATATATATCTCAAAATTATAAAATAGTTTCTCAAAATCTATTATATCATATTAATAATAGGCAATAACGGCAAGCTATGTTAAATTTATAATACAATATAATTTATCTGTGTATATGTATATAGATACATTTCTCGTACATATTACTAAATAAACATAATATGTATTAAAAGAATGAAACAAACCCTCGGTTCATCATTTATAGTGAGGCTGGAAAGGCTTGTGTTGGCTGAAAACTGCGCAGGAGTGTGCTCAACCACAAACTGAGATGTACGTTCTTCGAATACCGATATGTTGCGCGGTTCCACTAAAAAAAGTCATATTAGTAAATAAATGATTAAAATAAAAATTAAATTTATAAATTTGATTATTTTTTGTATAGATTGTTGAAGTTTTATACAACAATAATAAATATTATTTTAGCTCAAATGAAATACCTAGTAAAATTGTTCAAATTCAACTGATTAAATCGTTATACAGGAAGTTTAATGGTTTATGCCACAGGCGAAGTTAAAAAGCGTTTATTGTACAGGCGAAGGTTTTCAGCCCGATAGACGGTCGCAAGCCGGGGTTCGAGTCATAGCGGGAACTCGAACCTAGGGGAAACCCTGGCCGCCATTGACATCTCTCAAGCATCCACGTAGATTGCAATTACCAGCCGTTTTAAATACGTAAGTAACAGGCAAAAAAAATAAGTAATTATTTTTAAGCGTCATTTGTATTTAGTCTATCTATAATGCATGTAAATATAGTGTCATTCCGATTATCGGAAAAAAGAACCCAATCTCATTACTAGTTGGGATAATGGACGCTCTACTGTATTTTATAACTAATTAAAATAACTAGTTCTTCAGCTTTACGCTGAACGCTGAAGAAATGCAGGGTAGGCAGAAGAAACTTAGTGTAAAGACACTTTCAGTTACTATTTTCTTACCAGGTGGTGGAGTTAGCTGCTCTGAATGTATTTCTGGTGGAGCATGTCTTGTACGAGGTGATATAGGCATACTTTGTCCGGGGGAGTCCGGAATTTCACTTGGTGATATACATCCTGACGTTAGACGACTGAAATGGAATTGAGTATTATTAATAAAGTTTAAAATACTATTTAATGTGTATATTAATCGTTGTATACAGGGTGCAGCATATAGGGTAGAATATTTCAAACCCATACCTAAAAAAAATAACCAAGATACGCCAACAGTTTTTTTTATCCATACTGTATTACATGTGACGCGATTACCAATTACGTAAAACACTACTACTACAAAAATACGACTAAACGTTGCCGATCTGCCACTTTCATTCTCAAAAAACATGCCAGAACGAGAAACCGATATCTTTCGTTCTATTTTACGCAATTACATATTTTCTATAATAAACCTAAACAACGTTCAACTTCGCCGCCAAGATGACTCGATTTCGTGAATGAGTTGTGTGCGATGTTGTCGCTTTGATGGGGTTTGTCTGTGTGCGTCATTCTTTACAAATGGTGTTTTATTTTACAACGATAATTTTATGAATTATTTTGTATGAAAAACACTTTTTAATTTTTCGATAAAGACATTCTTAAAGTGTTATTCCACATTTAGGAAATAAATATTTTGACCTAGTGGTATTTGTACCTGGATCTTGGAAATTATCGAGTCACAGACGACCCGAGTCTAGGACGGGTTCAAATCTAGCGACGTATTTTTTTAAAATATTTTTTTCTAAAAAAGTGATAACAAATACCAATAAGAGTTCATCTCACCTGACTTCAGACACAATCGAGCCCTGATCATCCTGCTGGGAGCATTCCGGCAAGGATCCTAAGGAACTCGATCGGGAGAACATTAGTGGCGTGTCTTCTATGAACCGTGGTGAAGCCTGGCTGGACGTGTCTTGGGCTATTGCTATCGGTTCACACGCAAACGTTACTGCTTTTGACGCTGTAAAAGATATGTAGATAATGGGAATTAATTTAAAATATACATATATAGGTAATTGCGTTTTGAGTGGCGGAACTCAACTCCTTGACATCAAAGCGAAGAAATGAAAATATAATTTTTTTTACATAGTAGTTTTGGTAATAAGTGATCTAACTTTAATTAAGAACCACGTTATTTCCGAGAAATCTTTATCGATTTGTAACTTTCACTTTTACTACAAAATTTTTAGTGCAATATATTTTTAAAATTAATTATAATCAACACAAACTATTGTTTTGTAGGGGTTTTACTTTCAATATAATAACAAATTGTACAAAACTATTGGAAAAAATAACAACATACCCTCTTTATCTTTTCCAGAGCTGCTAGTACTTTGTTCTTGAGGACTCGGTTCCACATTGATAGAAGCTTGCGCGTTTCTTTTCGCCAAACTGTCTTCTTCGGTAGGTTCACCCAGGCTACTTAGCGAACTGACCCTAGAGAAATATCCAGGCGTTCCTTCATCACAATAATTCACTGGTTTCTCCGGACTTATCATGCCTGAACTGAATTTTGTATCAAAAAGTCCACGTTTTTCGACTACAGGCTCAGATATTGAGACTGGGGGCGGTGTTGATATTGCGACATCGTTGTCATGGCGCGGAGGATCTTCTATAGAACAGGTGTCTTTCTCATCTGAGTGTGTCATTGCTTCAGGATGCTCTTTGACACTTGAAGTTTTAGGTTTGCCGTCTTTACCAATTATTCGGAGGTCCGACATGGATGTAGCTGTAGAGAATATTATAGGAGTTTCATACGGAGTGCCTTCTGTAGCGAAATGTTTTATAGTGTCCTCGTGGACTGACGGCGCTGGGGGCTCTGATATATCAGAGCCATTTTCAGATTGGTGTTCTGCATAACGCAAGGAATAATCAGTTGGTTGATCCAAATCAGTCTCTTGGTAATCTCCGAACGTGCTTGGATTATCTTTCTTCGAATATTTCTTCTCTGCTTTCGGTTTCTCGACGGGTTCAGATTCAGTCTTAGTTTCGGGGTATTTTCTACTAAAGTCTATAGGTTGGTCACAGGAATCTTGGTCGACGTCGTAACCCGATTCTGTATAATTAGTTCTCATTTCTGTACTTCTTGGCGGGGGTATGGGGGGTTGCCCTGAATATCGAAGGTACGTTGGGTCCTTCGTTAAAGATTTGGAAGATTTGAAAGTATCACTTCCAGTATCCATTTTCATCAGATCTTTATTTCTCGGTGTAGGTACAGGGACTTTCCCAGGTCGCACTCCTCTCTCAAAGACTGAATCCGAATGTGTGCTTGTTACGGAATCTTTGCTATCTGATCTGTTGACATTAGTTGAACTATTACCTGAAGAACGAGACACCAATGTTCCTTTCAATAATGTATTACTACAACTTAGGTAGCTCGCTAAGTGTGCGCTATGGCTGAGTGATATTTGGGATGTTAAAGTTCCCATGAGTGGTGAACTAGACGTCATTCTATGTCTCTCCAAATTCATAGCAATTTGTCTTTCAGTAGCCGTGAACAAATTCTTCTCCTCTCTATTACTTGTACTAGGGGAAGTAGCAGGTTCGATGTTATCACAAGTTTCAGCTAGATTTTGATCTAGTTCTTGTTCCAGTGCCTTTTGTTTCCGTGCCCCCAAGGTCGGTAATGCTGGTAAATTCATACTTCTTGCCGTAGTGTCGAGTGATATAATATGTGTTTTGCCAGGTTTAGAATTGAGTAGATTTTTTAAAGCAGCGCTTGAGCCCATAGCAATCATTTTATGTTTAGAGTGAATTAAGCTTCGTAACATCGGTACCGCCCCATGGTCCCATAGAAACTGTTGATCTTGAGGGCATCGCGCCGACAGATTCCATAGAGTACCACACGAATTACTAACTACTGTCAAACTTGGCGACTTCAGGTGCTGGAGCAAGACACTTAAACAATTTCTCTCGCGGAGAATCTGTCTGTAATCTTCCCGTACTGCGATGTGGCTCGACACATTACGCATGATGCCACCTGCGTTTTCCACTATAGCCAATGTCTTTGTAGGGGAATTGTAACTTAGCATATCCACTAAGAAGCCTAATGCTCCGTCAACAGAGCACAGAGCCACTTTGTTCATAGAACAATGTGCTGTAAGATTCCAGAGGGCAGATAAAACAGATTTGAGGGTTGCTTCTTTTTGACATGTCATCGCTGCCTTTGTGAGGCCCTTTACAGCACCTACTTCTCTTAAAACCTGTTTGCTATTTGTGTCTGCTCTCCATGATAGATTTCTGAGCACAGCTGCAGTAACCTAAAAAAAAAACAAAAAATTGCATTAATATCACAAAAATCGTAAAGTCATTGATTGAAAATTATTTTAATGTATTATTTAAGAAACTTTTTGTGTAACTCACTTGTCTCATATCGTCATTAGGAGACTCCAGTTGTTCAACCAGCGCCAACATGAAGTCCTTGAAAGAGCACAACAATGACTTGTTGTTTCCGTCTCCGAATGTCAAATTTGTTAATGTCATACCAGCGTATTTCCTCATTGTCAAGCACGTGTTATCGTCAGTTCTGCTCCCGTGTGCTGCTTGGTCTCCGCTTACTAACGCCGCTAGGGCTTGCAAACCTCCTAATTGACACACAACGTGACGATGTTCCTCATCAAAGGATAATTTCATTAACGCAGCCACACTTTGACTCGGATGTTTGGTTACATCATCCTCTATTGCCTCTTTTCCTTCTTTTCTAGCTTCAACTAAATCCTCTAGCACGTAACAATATTCTCTGACCTGTTCTAATAATCTCCATACTCTAGCTTCTCGTCTACCAGCTTTATCATCTGTTTGAGTATGTATTATATTTCTTAAGGCTTTTGCTGCACGATCTCTAGTTTCTCTGGCTACTTTCGAATGAATTAATTGGACCAATAAAGGAATACATCCTGCTTGTCTCATCGCTATACAACTTTCTACAGATCTACTCATATCTAAAAGTGGTCCGCTTAAATCTGCATTGTTTTCTGGCGACAAGCTAAGTAAAGATATCAGGGAACAGACACATTCCATTTTGTTTTCTAAGTTAGATGAAGGTCGTGGACAATCCGATCCGTTGCTAGAGAAACTACGTACACTAGAAGAATCGTGAGATGTCCACACATCTCTTTCCCCCGGCCACGTGCCACGATATAGCTGTGAGGCTCTTTTGTCTCGTTCGCTTGATCTTGCTGCATTTTCCAGTCCATAATGTAAAGTACTTCTATAATTTGTTCTGTGCGGTCGGTCTTCTTGATTTGTGTAGGAAGACTGTGGTTTCGTTGATTTCTTTGGAAGAGCACCAGCTTTCTTTTGTACTTGATTGTCATCACCTTCTACTTCATCTTCTAAAAAGTTTGGGTTTGTTATGTCACTACGTTCATCGAATTCATCCGGGGAAGGAGAGTGATCGAGGAAGTGTGGTTTAGGGATTCGACATTCGATATTCGATTTTGACGGCAACTGGTAGTCGTCGTCGAGGAAATGGGGGCGGCGTGACATGGGATCATGTTCGAGGTTATCTAATTCAAGTGTTAGATCACGACTCCGCGCTTTGTCTTTTGTTTTGGGGGTAAGGTGTTTGGAGTATTTTGTTTTGGTGTCTTTTAGGTCAACAAAGCGGCGCGTGTCCGGTGATACAGGGGAAGATGTATCTAAGGGCCCGCGATGAGCTTCACTTGAAGTAGAAGGGGTGCAGTCTTCACTGGCAGAGGGTCCAGAGTCAGTTAATGGTGAATTCGAGGAGTCCATACTGCTCCAAGGATCTACCATAACTTCGTTCTCCAACTGCAACAATAAAACGTGCATATTTTTAAATCCAATAATTATCAAAAGAAATTGAAGTCAAGGTTACATTAAAAAAAAACATTTAAAAAAAAACTCGTAAGGCAATCGACTCGTAAAAATGCAGCCAAATGAATTATTCGCTATCCGGCCAAGGTCATTCAACTGAAACGCAGGCAGAACCTACGCATGTTGTTCGTCGGCATAACATTTTAAAAGAAAATTAAAATAAACAAGAAATAAAACTTTTGCTCAAATGTAAAACTGACCTACCAACGTAACGTACTTTATATAAAACATTTGTTATTTAGTTCCTTCCACATATAAAACACACAATGAGCGGTATTTTATAAATTAGCACAAAAATCATAAGGCGTTGTATTCATAACGGAATTCATGAGCATCATATTGCACTTCCGAGTATTGTTATAATATGTAGGTACTTAAGTAGCAAGTGACTCAGAATAATAAAATATAATAAATTATATATTTATAAAATAAAAACTAAATGTAATGTAATTATTTTATAAATATTATACATTTATAAATTAAAATGAGAAGGAAAATAGTTTCATTAAATATAATTCATTTCATTTCTTTTATGAATTGTTTGTTTATAATTATTTGCAGATTTTTTCTTTAATGTGTCGACTAGTATCGAACTTACAATATATGACGGTAATGATGACGGACGTGTCAGCGGACACAAGAAATTGTAATGTCCATACAATCATTAAGGCTGACGTTTAATGGAGAAAGTAGACTGTGGTCCTCATCAAGCATTTCTTTTATGTGCAATTTAAACTTATAAGTGCTCGTATGAAATGTACTCTTCGATATAATCCAGTTCACGATTTTTTATGGTCTTTAGAGAAGAAACTTAATCAAATCCATATATGATTACTAATATAATTCAATATTTTTTTTATTTTCTTGGCTATAATAATAAATCAATCAAAGATTTTACATTAAATACTTAATTTTTGTAACATTTCGATGTCGATGGTTGATAAAATAAAAGTGAGTTAAATTAATGTATTATTGTTTATATTGCATAGTTTCAAATAACAATGGGCGACGGCGGACGAATGGACAACAAACGAGGCATGCTAATGTTCCGCTAACACAATGACTTACCGCCGACAAATGGACTCCGCAAACTGACTAATTGGATTCAGCTTTTATTTTATAATATCAAGAATTTTTTTCTTGCATTAACTCTATTTTAAATAAGAAGTGTGTGATTAATACAAATCTAAGTCTATTTTCTGTACAAATGATAAACAAAATGAAATAAAAAATTATAATATTGAAAAAATTAACGAGAAAAATGTCGTAAACGGAAATGATTTGTATATATTTCTGTTAAATATCGATGACGCTAACTACACGAGAAACTTACCAAATCGCTATCATTAGACGTGGTGGCGTCATCCAACGGGTTGCCGTTCTCAACGTCGACGCCGGAGTCGTTGGGATCGCCTCGCCGCCTAACTCCACCCCTGACGACCTCGTGAAAGTTCCTCAACGCATTGAAGTTAAAACGCATATCCGTCGTGAAGTCGTCGTACAGTTTGAACTGGTTAGCATTGAACTCGGTATCGTTGTCTAGGACGTCGTGACTGTCCATTACACTTGAACGATTGGAGTTGTTGCTGGTGAACATCACTTTGTAATAGTCGCGATTCATTTTGTCACTTTTCTACTTTTTTTTTTTAAATTTTTTTTTTCTTATTATTATTTGCTATATCCCTTACTTTTATATTGCGTTCCCGTTATGATTGCTTCGCATCGTTATTTAGAATCGCCTGTTAGATAGTTTAATGAGTGAGGCGAGTTATTTTGAAAGCCGGTTGGTTCAACGTGAATGATGCATTGGGTACGGCCGTAGTAAACTTGGCACGGTTATCTATCGCGTATAAAATTAGCATGGCGTCAGGATATAGAGATAACATCGTAATAGTAAAGACGCGCCGGTATTTTTACGATATTACAAATATATGAACTGGAAGGTCGTAAATCGTAATATCAATTTTATAACATTAGTTTAATATATTTTTTGTTTATATCATATGTATTGAAATAGTGGCAATAATAGAGGTTATAACTCCGCGCGTAAGAGTAATTATTAATATTGATGTCAAAATTGTTCAAATATTTAGCAACTACTACTGTAATATTAGAGGCCAGTCGTGGCGCAGTTGCACAAGAGTGCGAGAATAAACGTGACAGATTGCGAGTTCAAGTCCCACTCGAGGAAATAAAAAAAAAAAATGTTTTCATTTCCTCGCTTTTGTCAGCTAAAAATTTAGAACGGAAGTTTCTTAATACCGGAAAGGAACAGTCTTAACACTAGGTTCTCTGGTTCCCTCTTCCTACCTTGCTATGTGCGGCTACTACTGTTATATTATATCGCTCCATGAACAACACAAATAAACAACTTTATAAAATATTTTTCTAGAAAAATATTATTTCAAAAAATATGTAAAAAATTAAACGTAGCAAGATTCGAACCCGCGCCTCTTGATAACAATCCAAATGCCTAAGTCACAAAACATGCTCAGTCGCAAAGAAAAGTTGAAGCCTGCAAGGTAAAATGTAGGTACACTTACAGCAAGTGAATTTTAAAATAGCCTCAATATTTCAGAACAGTATTGATCTAGTATTTGATGCTAAGAAATATTATCGTATGGCGACCATTACTCTCCCAGAGCCTAAAACAATAAACATCGTACTGAGTAACACCGTTTTAGACATGGTTGAAAATAGGTCAGCCAATATAAACTGCGAGAAAAATATAGAAATAATAAATATTGAGTGGATACTTTCGTTTTAAATTTGAATTGAAGGCATAACTTTTGCTTTTATGAAAGAAAATGAAAGTGCCTTAATATTTAAACTTTATTATTTATGGAAACTGAAAATTATTTCTAAATATTTTGATATTTATAATAGTAAAAAATTAGAAGTTGACACGTAAATACATTAAGATGTCTAAATAATCTTAATTATTTGGCTAAACACCAAAAAGTAATGAATGAACCTCGAATATGACAAAAAATTACGCATAGTGAACGTAAAAATGTATTTTTTCATGCATATAACGTGGCGTAGAACGCTGAAATTAGTTAGACACGTAGGTCCATTGGCGAGTGCAGGGGAGGACTCAGAGAGGACTCTCCGAAATTTTAGCGGGAAACAAAGGGATTTGAAGCTTTATAGTCGGAAGAGTACTAAATATAACAATATCAAAATGAAGTAATTTATATTTAGAATATTTATTTTATGGAAAATCTAAGCAAATTCTTGTCTAATTAAATAAAGACAGTTCCTGAGTGCGATATATCTACTACTACTAATACTTTACCTATGTTTTCTTATGAATTCGCTTTACATGAGTAAATAAGTAACTAAACAAAAAAGAAAAAACATTGTAAATACATGTCACATTAAATCAAGCACCACGAACAGAATAAATGATGGATTCCGCCGAAAGCTGTGTTTTTTATCCAACAAGAAGAAACATTCAATACAAGGAAGTCCATCCGTCGATTGTTTTCTAATATTGAACGCGGTTCGTTCCCATAATAATTATAACACCCACCGGCCACATGTTACCGAGTCGGATAAAAATACACAAAAACTCGTAACTGAAGACTTACTAACCCGCTAGTGTTATTCTATCAGTAGAATTGACCGTTTCTTCAAGGTTCTATCATTTTTATTGCTAAGGAAGTTTATCTACAGTGGTGGAAATCACATTTTTATTGATAAAAACTGTTGTAATTAATGTCTTAAAGTATTTTCCTATACATATTTTTTTTCTCTAGACTACTACTAGCGTATACTGCACCTAGTAAAAACTCAGGTCTTTTCTTATTTACTAAAACGTATAGCATCTTTACATATACCGTGCAATATCACAATTTGTCTCAGAAAAAAAATCAGCTTCACACTGTATCCTGCATACCGCAGGATAAGCAGAGAAACAGTGTCTTGACACAGGTGTAATCGACACTCCGTTCCCCATTTTCCACAGAATTATTCTAGGCATTGCGTGTTGAGTAGTGGAACTCAACGCCGAGCTTTTGCCTTGGTGTCAAAACGAAGAAATGTTAATATAAAGAAATAAAAAAAAAAAAAGATAAACATAATATTTAACATGTTTCCTCAAAAATTTCAGGTTTCCATTTAAATATTTCTCCCCTTAAAGTATCACAATATAAAATTCAAGCACGAAACACTGCCCACAGAAGGTACCTACCTACATAGAGCATTGTTTTATATCAAATATATTCACGGTCGCTGGGTAGCATTTCTCCAAGACGCGAGTCCAGTTATTACAAGATCCCTTGACCTGGATCTGACGCGAACATAATTCGATGGCCCTTCAACTTTTTACATAAGGGGCTTCAATTCTTTCTCCAGTTTGAGATTTTCTTGTGAACTAAGTTTAGAATAGATTAAACCGTGAATCTTCTATTGATTCATAACTAATATAAATGTAGAATATAGAATAACTTATTCACAATATACAAAGTAAATAAATAAAGCAATTTAATCATTACAAGTAGTTTTATTTCTCTCTAAACTTGTAGTAATTAATAGAGTGAATAATACTTTTGGCCAAGGCTGTATGCAGTTATTTAATTTTCTGGACTCTTCTATATAAAATTAAAAAAAAGAAACAAGCATGTGACTGTAAACGCGACAGGTTGTGGGTTCAATTACCACTCGAGGAAATATAAATATTTACTTTAGCTCAACAAGCAATGCCTCCAGAATTCAGCGGAAAGTGAAGAACTAGCTTGCTAAGTGCGTGAAGCTAAAAAAAGTTTATAAAATTGATAAAATCTGAATATACATGTAAAATGTAAATTTCATGTCATATATTCACATCCAAATCAGTAACGTATGTCAATGCATACAAAACTATCATTATCATGAGGTTCATATACCAATAAAAAAATCTATTTCCACTAACCTACTTTAATTCGATCTACCTACATCTGTTCTAACAATAACTATATCTAAAAAGAATTCTCACATATAATTATTATAGTTTTATAATAAAACCGCTCTAACCACAGCGTAATATAACTCGAAGCTACTGTTTTAGTGGTGTCAATGAACTGGTTAGTTACATAATAGAAGCGAAAACTAAAGGTCGTTCAAATGATTGCCATTAATTCATCGCAATTCAGTTTGTGGAAGCGGCGTTCGTGTAGCCTGGATAGGAGCTTTCTTATTTTGCTACTTACATTTAGAGGCAAATTACATGAAGATTTAATAATACTCTACAATTATCTATCGTTCATACTAAATTGTGCTTGTAATATTACTGATTTAAAAATATAATAGCCACTAGAAAACTAAAATTTAATAAATAAATAAATAAAATCCAATACTATCAAAGCGCAGTCGATCAGAGTTTGATTGTAAATGCGATGATTATGGGTTCGTACTTATTTACAAACTTATAAAAATTTGAACATAGTCAGATTTGAACCCGCGCTTCATGGTTTTTGAGTTTCCACGAGGCGGGGGTTAAAAAAGTATTTTTCTTCCTAGCTGTGGGATGACGCTTTAAAAATTGTAAAAAGATTGTGGGTTCGATTCACACTGCGGGAAACGAATTATATTTATTTTCTTTTCAATCATCACACAATGTTTTGAATTTATACTAAGTTACTTACTCTTATAAAGCTTATAATCAAAATTAAAAAAGAAAACTCTATAAGGAATCTATAATATATTAAAAAGTAATTTTAAAATTTATTCTTAAAATAAACGTCGACGAACTAGAGGAAAAAAGTTCACAATACAGGAAGTGAGTTTTATATATAGAGAAGGAACTGTATGTGTGTTTTATTTTATTTTTACTACAAGTCATTAGCATCTCATAATTTAGATTTGATTTTAATTACTTTTAAATTATTATTTTTTTCAAAGAACATTTTGGTTTTAAGTAAATATCAATATTTGATTTGTTTATTAATACTTTATTATAATACATTTGATTCGGTAATGTAACAGTGAAATTATAAAAGTAAAAAAAAGAAAACTTACTTACTCACTACTCTATTTTTCTCTAATCTCGCTTTATGACGTGCAAAATTAATACGACATCAGAGCGAAGAAATTAAAATATTATATATTTCATTTTCTCCACTAGGAATCGAACCGACAACATGTCGCGTTTACAGTCACATCCAGCGCTACGATTGGCCTCTACACTTATTATATGGACAATAAAGTCCAAAATATGCAATAAATAATCCAGCATGAAGGTTGCTAGACGTAGAAAACATTGGACAACAAGAAATCTGAAAACGAAATCGACAATTACAAGAAAATTTAAACTTAAACACCGCCATATGACACGCAATGTCTCCAAAATTAGGCGAACGAAAAGTGGGGAAAAAAAGAGTGTCTTGACATAAGGTTCCATTAGAATCCGAATCGAACTGAACAAAAACGACATTATAACAAAAATATTAGAAGCAAAAGTAAATCATAGTTAGCTAGAGCTATCCGACATGAAAGCAAGGCCGGCATCCAGATACAGGTGAAAGTGGTGTTATGGAATTTCGCGATGCACCCAACTATTATGGTAATTGGAGTGAAACGGCTGTATGGCGCAAGTATGATGGATGAGCTTTATGCTTTTGCCGTAGGCGCCTTAGGCGCGGCGTTGAGTTGAGTTGAGCAGCAAAAATAAAACTATAAAATAATACAGTCGTGTACAGAGATATGCAACTCAATATCAAATCATGTAACCAAACCGTTATTAAGACGGATTTCGGAGTAAATACAAATATAGCAAGAGTTTCAAATACGATGATGTGAAATAGAATTAATTATTATGATTTAATTACAAAAATTCATAGCCATATTTGCGTAAAAATTAAAAGAATATAAACATGTTACCTAACAAAAAGTACCATTACAAGAAAATACGGAAGTTATTACTTACTTTCTATTGTTATTAGATACGAATGATTTATGTGAGAAATGTAGCTTAAATTATCATTTGCGAAAGAAACCTGAACGAATAAGATAAAAAAATTACAATAGACAGTACTAACACTTAGAATTTTATATAATATTTTGATCAAGATAAAAAAAAAAACAATGTTAAATAACTACAATTTGATAATTGCAAATCTTTTGAACCGAAAAGATATTTAAGTAGGAATAGAAAGACGGCAAGTGAAAGTAAAATACATTGAGACAATCGAACGAATGGCCCCGGATTGATTGAAACGCGAACAATGACGCTGTTACGAACAGCGACGACGAAAAGAATGATAAAAAGTATTTTTCCCACGATGTATCAAGTTGTAACGAACGATTTCTTACACTTATAATAAGTACATTTCCTTAAGATTATTTTGTTATAAATATCAATATATTTTTGATTGTGTCTTTCTAGAAATTTTTTAAATTTAATTTATCTAAATTAAATTTCTAGAAAAATGTTATAGTATTTATTAATTAATTTTATAAAAAATCTTTATACTATCTTAGACGTGTCAGAGTGACAAAGGTTGTGGCTTTGTGGTTGCATCCAACACGTACTGTACCTAATTGATGAGTAGCAAAGAGATTTATTTATGGCTCGTATGCGGGTGATTTTTTTGTAGCTTCACGTTGTATCCCGCATATAGCATATAAAGAATTTAGCAAGATATTTACTACTACTAGTACCACTACTAAATACTATGTTTGATACATTGTATGTTGAGTGGCGGAATTAAACATCGCACTCTAGCCTTTTACCAGAGTTGTAAAATAAAAATAATTCATACCATCGCAGGGATTGACCTCACAATCACCGTGTAGACAGTCAACCGTCTCACAGTGCCAAGATGGCTACTGGAATACGAACGAGTAATAATAAAACAATATCCATATAATTTCACCGTATGATTTACTAGATTTAAATATAAAAATCGTATTTCTAAATATACTCTGTATTTTTTTCTATATATATTTTGCAGTTTTAGGTTAATTTAATTAAAACATGTTTCCCTATAACTACCCGCAACTATCGTATAAATTAGAATAACGTTAGTCCCGCATTTCAATTATCTTCAACTCGCGCCCCTCAATGTGCTCGCTAATGGATTAAAAATACGATAACTTTTCAAATTACATATTTATGTACCTACTTATATTAATTATGCTGTGACAAAATGGTTTTGATTTGCTTTGAATGAAGTACTTAGTATTAAATGAACAAAAATAGTTAAGCAGCGTCTCGCTTTATCCCGCATATAGCAGGGAAGCCTAGTGTCTCAACACTATGCTTCCTCTGCCATCTCTGTTTTATGTGGGAGTATCGAAACCCAACGCTGTAGTTTGTCCTCTTAAAGCGGGAAAATAAAAATAAATCATTGTGGTAAGGGTTGAATCCACGATCTTCGTTTTTACAGACAGATTCTTTCCCACTGCGTCATGATGGTCTCATAATCAAATCAAAATTAAATTAAATAGACTATTGCTATTTATAAAGAGAAGAATGTCTATGAATAAATAATTCTTTACGAGCTATGAGATCTTTTCCTATTCGACTTCCTGAATTAGGATAGTGTTATATCGTGTCTGACATAAAAGGAAAAAAATAAGAGATAGCAGCTGTTAGACCGTTCACAATAGTACCATTTTATATAAGTTTTTTAACCAATAAAATAATTCACGAATAGCTTGTGAAAAATAAAGGAAACTTATATACAAGGCATTATCAGAGACGTTCTTTAGAAGTTAAGTGACATTAAAGCCAAATGTTTATATCGATTACTACGACTATAAGTATAATACAGTGCGACGTACCCATTACAAAGTTGTCTTTACATGTATGTCGCTGTTTCTTAGAAAATGATCTAGGGCACTATCTAGGTTGACACGTAATTACATAAACTGATAATGTTACGTGACAATACAACCCAGTAAGAAAAGAAAAAAAAAAAGAAAGTTTAATAATTATAAGAGTAAGCGAAAATAGAAAATGCATTAACGAATACCTTTTCAATATAGCTACTACCTACATATATTTTGGAGGCCAGTCGTGGCGCAAGGGGCACAAGCGTGTGACTGTATACGCGACAGATTGTGGGTTCGATTCCAACTCGAGGAAATGTAACATTTAAAGAGTGGCGTTGAGTTCCGCCACTCAACACGCCTCCTGAACTCGTGAGTCATATGGCTAACGGTTGCCTCTCATACCCTGCTTTGTGCGAGATACAGCGTGAAGATACTACCTATATTTATATATATATAAAACATCATAATTTATAAAAAAAAAATATCAAGACCTAGACCTAAACACAAACAATAGTGTAAAGGTTGTTTAACATTCCTATCCGATGAAACTGAGATGACGCAGTTGATGATTCTATTATATTAGCATCTTCAGATGAGAGAAACAATACGACTTCTTTACTTAACTACGAACTCTATTTATAGTACGTAAAATTGTATAATCTGACATAATACTCTACTGTATAATTAATTAAAATGTACAATAAACTATTGAGCGTATAAATTTAAGAGTTGCATTGTAATAATTATTTTTTCAAAATTATTATGCGCAAATCCAATTTAGACGCAATAGACACGACGGTTGCAGGTTCGAACTCCATTTGGATAAAAGATTGTAAACATTTTTTTTTCAATTTCCCTTTATGGTATAAAACGCGCAGTGTTGAGTTCCGCCACTTAACAGGAAAAAAAATAGGCGTAAGCTGGGGAAAGGTCTTGACACTAGATTTTTTCTGCCTAACCTACAATGCATAGAACTGCCTACTTGCAAATATCGAAGTATGCAGATTAAGTAACAGCTCCAAGAAATATAAAATCATGTAAGAGAAATTTGTGAAATTAAACGTGCGTCAATAGGAAGTAATAGTAAAACACGATATTATTGATTTGCAAGTCAATAAGAAATTTTATATATTTTTAAATTGCCTAATAACATTAAAATATTTATTAGATAAATATTACAGTGCGTATGCGATATATCCGACTTTACACGATGAGTTATGGAAGTAAATATTATATATATATATATATATATATATATATATTAAAAATATTTTTTATTCTCAGAGCTGATTT
>DVQK01000081.1:0-15942 GCA_018231685.1 Heliconius clysonymus
GTTTGGTAAAAATAAATTGTGTCTTATATTTGATATAAAACTGGTAATATTTGGTTTGATTGTCTAATTAAGTTTTTTTTTTCTCTAATATCTACACTTACCTGGACATGATATGGCGCCACCTTCTCCTCTCCCTTTATCTCAACATTGATATGCAACCTGATGGCCCCCGAAACTGCTGACTTGTCCGTTCTCTTCTCCAGATTGTACCACACGTCCATTTCACCTGACAGCGTCCGCACCTAAATCAAAAACCAATGAAATATAAGCTGACTCTGTATAAAATGACACAATAACAACTAAGAAAAAGTAGGCCAAATTGTTAAAAGTACAATCATGAAAATCAATACTTGCGTGTTGAAAAACATGTTGTATGTGAACATAAATTAACAATAATTACTTTAAAAATGGGAGCAGTCGTGTTGGTTGTAGAATATTTTATTATAGAATATATTATTATAGAATACATTATATTTATTGTTCGAATTCCGTTAGAAGTATTTGCATTTTTATTATTCACCTCAATGATTGTTTGACCCAAGAAATCGTCCGATTCCCTCGTCAACTTTTGCCGAAGTTTCGATTTCAAGTCGTTGTCTTCATCCCAGACTCTTACTTTTATCCGATCGGATGAATTGTGGCATTCGCTATAATAAAATAAGCAATTTTGAAGGATTTTATTTTGTAACTTTCTAAATTTTCCTGTGTTGTAACTTTTGCTTACATTTTTGTTATGTCAGAAATAAGTAACTGTTATGCGTATTTTAAAACAAAGAAAATATTCAATCTGAAATTTTTGAAAAAAATGTACAAGTGATGGTGATTAAAGTGTGACTATAAATGTGACAGGTTCTGGGTTCAATTCCCACTTGAGGAAATGAAATATTGAATATTTCCATTTCCTTAGCTCTGGTGTCGAGGCGATGTGCGACATTGAGTTTCGCCACTCAACATGCAATGCCTCCAGAATTCAACGGAAAATAGAGAACGGAGTGTCTTAGCACTAGATTCTATCTGCTTAAGCTGCTATGTGCGGGATATAGCGTGACATAAAAAAAAAATACAAGTTGATGAAATAACACTTACAAGTAAAACTTCTCGTTCCAGACTGGATTGAGTTCCTGAGGCATTGTTCTGGTTCTCTTCTTCACTTTGCTTACTTGGACGGTTACATATGGGTCGGATGTTCCGCTTTTATCTTTAGCTATCAACCCCTGAGCGCAGATGACTGTATACGAAAAACTCGTTTTTAATAAATAAATTAACATCATTCATTCTTTTCATATCAATTATTTTGCTTTAAACATTTATTTTGCTTAATTTAAAATTAAAATGATCTATTTTATTTATTCTATTTATCTATTTTTCAAAATACTTCTTTTACTTGGGTTATGATCAAGCTTTTTTTTTTGGCGTTGCAAAACAAGTTATAGGCAATTGCTTTTACATGAAAAAACAAAATTTTATACAAATTAATACATTTATTTTACTCTGTCATCATAACTATTAATCATGAGATGATTTGCAATATACTTAATAACATATGCCTTTATTATAAATATGATCCTAGCAAGTTTAACTTACCTTTCACAATTGTAACGTTACCTCGATGATTCGTAGCTTAATGCGGGTTTCCTGTGGTATGTTGGAATGGGGGTAGGAAGACGCTAGCTTCAAATCTACCAGAATTTTATCTATGTATAGGCCCAAACTCGAGTCTAAAACAACTTGAATATAGCGACTACATTCGCAACTCTAATGCAAACTTGGTCAAGGTAAATTTCAAAATATGAATTAAAAATTATGTACGGATATGAAATCTAAAGTGGAATTTTCACGAATCGAAAGTTTCAGAAGAGATAGCAGAAGGAAGAAGAGAAAAGGATATTCGTCTTACAGGTTTTATATCCTGCATGCGTTTGCTTCGCTAGTTTTATGCATTCACCTATTCAGGTCTACTAGGGGTTTTAAATTTGGATAATTTCGAGGGAATCCATCCAATCGATATATAGTCCGCATAACAGTGTCGGGTCTGGAAGTGAGTGACAGTAACAAATTATTAATAGTAATTCGTGACATTCATGCAAGTGTTCATTTAACAAACGTGTTACTGGATTATTGTTTGCACTTATCATATATTGTGTAGTGTTAATACAATATGTTGTTCAAATAGTAACAATTGAATTAGTGTGCACAAATTGTTTAAAATATTATTTTCTGTAAGTGTTAGATTCGTGGAATTTCCTTGTGTAATGGTTGTAAAAAGCTACGTTTTGTCAATAGAAGTGATTTGAGGCGGTGCACTAACGACCGTGAATGGATTGGGTTAGTAAAGTAAAGTAAGGTAAAGTAAAGTTGCAAAGAAGTTTTTGATATCTGCTAAAATGTTCGATTTGTCCCAAAATACTGATAAATTAATTTTTAAATTTATTAATAAATTTTAACACATATCAAAAAGTGGTATAGAGAAAATAGGCGAAGTCATTTCTAATAGAATCAAATTTTGCGAGCGTGCGGTTCGGAGCCGCAAAAGACCACTGCAAACCTGTAATGGCGATTTTGCAGGACCATTTCGAAGTCCCTTCTATAGTGATTTGCTCGGCCTGTTCGAGGCTGTCTATGTGAGTGTCAGGGTCGACGTTAAAAGTCCGCCTGGCCGCCACATGAAACGAAAATTACTAGTAAATTAAGTGTGTTTGTGTTGTGTTGGTGATGTGCCACTCGGCGCCTCCGGAAACCTGGATATCTGCAACGAGATCTGTAAAAAAGATCACGACACATCTCCGAACCTGTGATGGCGATCTTCGCGCTCCACTTTGAGGTGCCATCTAGGACGGACTGCTTCACGGTGCTCATGTGTGCCGAATGTCCCTCAGATTCAAAGCTGAACACCTGTCTGTTGCATATACATAAAGATCAAAAATTGTTATTTTAGAGTATTTTATGGGTTTACAAAAATGCATTTATCTTGAAGTGTAGATACATTCAGTCTTATTTTGAAACCTGTTCATTGCTTTGTCCGAATATAATATACACTAAGGAATAAAATCTTAGATATAAGTAACCAAGTCTTAATTATGCAGTTTTAAGAGTATAGTAAAAAATATTTTATCATAATAATTGCTGTAGTTATACTTTCCGAAAATTACCTGATAAGTTCGAAAATTTCTGGCTTATCTCGTTCTCGCTGTTTCATTCTCTCCTTCATAGCAGTTATGATTGAATTTGCTTTGTCCTCAGCTCCATGCTTAGAAGATTTTTCGGCAGCCCCTGCGAAACACACTGCTCAGGCGGTGCCAATACTGTTCTTGGCTAGTGCGGGTTGCGCCGGGATGGCCCCCCCGCCCTGCAGTCAGGCCTGCCACGACCACTCAACGGACACAACCTAACCAGATTCTAACTTACGATTGCAAATTTAACTTTTTAACGAACTGTCAGATCTGATTAAGTCGAAAACCTTGAGCGGCGCCAGCCGGAGCAAACCTGAGCACGGCGCCATTTCTTTTAAAACGTATCTCAATGCTATGTATGCATTAAATATTATAATTATTTAGCATGAGCCATATGAAAGATTTAATTGGCAATAAGAATAGCGTCAAGATAATCAAGAGTGGTATGTCCCTGGTGTATTAGTATAGTGTAGTGTTTGTAGCAATTATATTTTTTTATTTTGTTAATTTTATTTATTTGTTTTAGCACGTTTACCATTTAGTTTATAATATTTGAGGTTATAGATCATAAAAAGTACAAATAATAAAAACAAATACATAAACGCGGAAGACTATAAATTAAAACATTTAAGAAAAATAAACTAAGACCACATATAATATCGAAGTGGACAGATACTTGGACTGCGTGCACACATTGCTAAACAGGCACATCTGGAATTCGTTTAATTGGGGCGCTTGTGTTTCGAAGCTTTAAGGCGTATTTTAACAGTGGTGTAACAGAAAATGCGGAATGTTTTGAAAGATAACTGAATAGAAAGTTTCACGTTAATTTTGTTTAAGGACTCTTGACAAGTTTCGGCGCTGGGCGGGGTAACCTGTGAGGAACAGGGTCGGTATTCCTATCTAATTGAACAAGTGCCTACATTTCAAAAACATTGCCAAAATATCGTATAAATAATCGGATTCGTTAGATCTAAATATCTAGTAAACATATAATTTATACATAATACGATACATTTATAACTACATATTTTTAAAAATTATAAAATTATATAGAAAATTAATATTAACAAGAATCAAAGCTATGACAATTTAGATTAACATAAATCATAGAATACTAAAAGAAGAGAAAAAAAAAGTAAGAATAATATAATTAAGAAAATAAAACGAATGGAGAATATAATTTATATGTTTAATATATTATCAATGCTTTTAAAATGTAGACTAACGCATGGTATTGACGTGCAGTCGACTATTTATCATTATTTTGCAAGAAATATTTAGAAATGTACTACTTATATACCGACTGCCCGCCTGGATGATATTTCGAGTATGAATCTAGTCGAATATATAAGAGGTTGAATTTTGAAAAAAAGTAATGTCAATTTCACACCGATAGCCATGCACACCGATAAAGCGAAAAGGATAACTGTATTGGAAGAAGGTTTCATGCTGTATTATATGAGGTCACACATAAAAATAAGGAAAGAGTAAAATCAAAACACAACGTTCAGAAGAAAATATATGATATTTTTATGAAAAATAAATATATGATTCGAGTTTACTATTGACTTGTTTACAATGTTGTATACAAACTCCTTTATGATGCAAGGGCTCAGTAACATTTTAATGTTAGGCCATTGATATACGTGTTCTCAGCGAATGACGACCATGCAAGAATTTTTAATCATGCATATTTCGTTTTTTCGTAAAGAAATTTAGTCTACAACAATTTTATAATATTGATTTAGCCAATTAATATTACCTACCACAGCAACGGATATGAATGTTACCTTAGGTTTGGGTGTCATCTACGTCTGGCTAAATCTATTCATGTATGTGGAAACTATACTTTTGAAATATGACGATCGTTATATCATTTTGTATAGATAAAAAATAATTAAAATGAAATCAGATATTACTTAATTGTCATATCAAAAAATTATCTCACTCTGAAGAACGTCTTTCAAGCGGCAGAACCCAAATGCGCACTTTGCATAGACT
This sequence comes from Heliconius clysonymus, assembly GCA_018231685.1. Lineage (NCBI taxonomy): Eukaryota > Metazoa > Arthropoda > Insecta > Lepidoptera > Nymphalidae > Heliconius > Heliconius clysonymus. Next base: position 5,175 of record DVQK01000081.1, read on the forward strand.
GACCGCCTATACAAAGTAAAAAGCGATTATGATGGAAAAGTTAAAATTTTCTCTATTCAAGAATAAGCCCACAATCATCAGACATACATATAGGTACTAATTATGCCACAATACATAGCTCATAATAATACTATTCTGTATAAACATTTCATCTAATTTATCAAATCCCACTGATCGGTGATCTTAACCGATGTAAATCGTTAAGGACAAAAAACTTGAGAAGCCGGATGACCTGTTAAGTGCTTTTCAAACTCCATGAGATCAGAAGACTTAGGAATATTCTTTGAACATCCGCTCTATCTCCATACACTTGTGTGTCAAAATGATGTCAAGTGTTATATTATTATAATATAATCTCAAAATAGAATATTAATTTTCATTAGACAAGATCATAATATATTAATAGTGATTTTATAAATGATAAAAACCTATTTTTACATAAATTTCAAAAAGCTAAGATTGTTGGTTTAGTGCAGCAGAACCGAAGAAACCATTTGCTGTATGGAAACCTAACGGCTATTAAGCTTTTTGTAGAATGTTAGAATAAACATGATTGCCTTCGGCGTCGTTGTGCAACAAAGATCTTGTCTACTATGTGACCCACTACAAGTGCATCTTGACACTACTTCAACTTAATAAGGAGAACGGCGCTTTGCCGCTGCCAGAAAAGTAGAAAACATGGAAGACGTAAGCATGGATATATCTTTATGATGTAACGATCGTCGTATTGAGGGCGTGACCGTGACTTCACACGTGGTTATAGTTTTTCATAGAATATCTAAATTTGTGTGTTCTATTGGATTGTACTTATTATAATATGTTTTATAATGATCTAAATATTTCCAATGGGAGTTTAATGTATAGCTATAGCTAGTACTATCTTCTTATCAGATTTAACAATTGACTTAACGATTATAATTAAATATAGTGGCCGTGTCACTATTTCTTAAAAACATTTCAAGGTATTCTATTAATATACAACGTTTCTAACATGCATATCAGTATTAAGCCAATTGTTATTAGTGTAAGAATCTGAATCTGACTGAATCGGTCACAAATATGAACCGACACTTACTCTGTAGACAATCAGCGTTGAGCAAATCCTTGCACTTCTCGTGGCATTTGACGCCACACTCTGTACACCTAACTCCTTGCCGTGCGATGCCCCACAGTAAGCCTTCACATTCGTAGCAATAAGTCGGTGACGTCGCTGTCCATAGCACGAAATTATGAGGCGTTGTTGATGATATTGGATAAATAAGAGCTTGCAAAGTCTTCTTGTATACGTGCATTTTCTGTAACATACTCGATTGTCAAATTATGTATGTAAAAAATTATAAATATCCGCTTTTTATTAGTAACCTCATTTGATGGTGTAAGTTGTATCGTCAACCATATGTATATTTTCTATTATCATATAAATATTAAAACTAATTTGTAAATCAATAGACTTACCAATTCTTCATCATTCAATGTTGCTCGATGAACAGCTGATGTCAAACCTGCGTTCCTTTTAGTAGCAGCCATCGTCTAAATAGTGACAGAATATAAATTAGCTTAAGTTTTTAAAAGAGCGTCCAGAGTTTCTATCCGACTCACATTTTACGAAATGTATTTTAACTGTTCTACATAAAATAATATTATGAAAATCCTAAGTTTCATTCTATTTTATGATTATTTTTTACTACTCATGCTATAACTTCAAGCTGTTCTTTAAGCCCGTCCTATTAAAATCTAGTTTTACACTACTTTTATTCGAAAATTTTAACTCTCATTTTAAATTTATAAAAAACAATTTAAGAATTTCATATGTAAAATATGAAAAGATAAAAATGTTACTATGTTAGTGCGGATTTTAAATTAAATAAAAGTGATGCCAGTACAACACAACACTGTATATGAATCCACATTGTATACAGGTTTCATTTTATCTCTTAGCAAAGAAACTAAAAATAATAAAAGTAAACATTACACTAAGCTCGTGCAATTATTTTGCGGTTACCTTCTTGGTAGATTAAATTTTATTATAACAGGTACATTAACATAATAAAACCGGTAAAATTAGTAGCGAGGTAGCGGTCTCATGCAAATGCTTAGGCAGTTACTTTTACAAGTAAGTATGTAAACTAATTACAAGTCAAAATTAAAATCAGCCGAATCTAGAAATTTCAAAATAAACCAATTGCATATCAAAAGCATTAATATAATTATATGATAGATATCCATGCAGAGAAGAAAGTGTAATTGGGAGAGATATACCTTGAGAACCTGCGGGTCCACGGTAAGGGGTAAAATGCAATAAGATTATTAATTTTAATTAGGAATAGCCAGTTGCACAAATTTTGGTTCTGCTACATTATGATTAAGTTTCAGGTGACCCCTATATCCACTATACGTTGCAGGTGATTGGTGTTGGAAGGCCCTCTAAAATCAGGTAGGTAAAGACCACCTACACAAGTAGCATTAGAAGGGAGACACATATATCACAGATATAACATAATACATCAAGAAAAGAGAAGGCTTTGTATAGACTGCTCGAAAGTCTTTAACATAAAATAAATTATTAAATATAAATAACACATATGGAGATGATATTGATTTTATATTAATAGTTTCAATAGTTATAGCATATATATAAGATCTCCACATGAATTATTTGTTGAAGTATTATACAGAAATTTCCCGTTCAGAAGAAAACATTTATTACGCGCCTAATGTTACTAAGCATCAGGAAGCGCACGTCGATGCGAGCTGTAAACATTAAGGACCTGTTCCAAATATCTACCTTTGAAAGTTAGAAATATATTGAGGTATATTATAAATTCAAGGTAGTCAGTTGAAACGAGTCTAAAAGAAAAGAGAACTAGCTCCATTTTATTTTAAGAGAAATTAATAACACTGAATAATAAAAAGATTACTTACAAGTTCCGATACGAGGGGAATTGATTTCCTCCTCGGCCTGATATCAGGCATACTGTCGATATTGCTGTAAAACGGATTATCTCCAGGATGTCTGTCGATAGAATAGTAAAAAATGTTTTTTTTTTCATTCATTCATTTGTAACATTTAAGAAATAGAAAACAATAATTATTTAAATCATACCCATTCCCGCGACCGCCTTGATCATTAAATCCTCCGGTTCCATTCTAAAAATAAAAAAAAATAACAATTAATAACAAAAAAAATAAAAGAAAATAAAAATAAAACATTTATTGATAACAAAAAAGAACAACAATAAGTTTAACATTGGGGCAGATGAAATTTTCATAAAATTAGCTCAATATAACATAATTAAAGCCTCCCATTTCTAAATATATCGACTAGTGGCAGTATCATAAAAAATATAATAGATTATTATTAGACAATAAACGAGTCACGGATACTTGTAAATTTATATGAAAATTTCATCCTTTTTATAAACAATTCAATACTTAACACTGCAAATGGAGAACTAATATATCCTGGTAACATAGATTCACTATATAACAAATCCTATTAATAATCTAATAGTTACGAATATTATCGTGAAATGGTAGTAGCTGTAGTTCTATTATTCGTTAGCTTCACCAATATTCATTACTTTAAAAGCATAGATTTGATTAATGTATGTATTTATTAGATAATGGGCCGAGGCTGGATAGAATATACTTCCATGCGTCAATAGTAATATGAAAGCGTTTGAATAAATGCATAGCTTAAGTCCTGCCCATACATATAATTAAAATCTAATTTGTCTACAAATATAAGAATTTCATAATACATTTTTAGTGCCTTCTAATTTTTTATAGGTGTCAAGAGCTATACGTTGAACATCCTATAAAATATTAACCCTATGCTAAGGTACATAATATATTTTTTGTTAATTGATGATAGTAATCGACACCCATCACATCAAAACGCTACGTAATGTTTAGCTAAGTCATCGTCATCTATCAAAGTGTATAGAAATGAATAGACAACAAACTCTATATTTTTTTTAAGTAAACTAACATTTAAATACAAATATATATATTTTTATAGACATTTAAAGCATTTTTTGTTTAATGATCATAAATTAAATAAATTTAAATATTACCAAAATGGTTATAAATATCAATGAGTAAATATATCTTCGATGAAAGCTATAGTTTCCCAATTTTGGTAAACAAAAAAAAACTGCTTACGATATGACGTGATATGACGGCGAATAATTTTGTACCTTTAAATTTACTCGTATAACATGAAGCTACATCACGTTAGAACTTAACTTTAATGGAAAAGTATGAATAAGGTTTAGCGCTTTGCACTAAACCACTAAAATCATTAAATAACCAATCATGTTACTTGTTATAATACTGAAAATCTTATAATTAATATTAAAGTTATACGATTACTTTAAGCAATGTATAATCACGCATTATTGTAAAAACAAGTTGGAGTCTAAAGCATTTATAAAAATCCAATATTATATTATGTATATATCATCAATTGCGTAGGTAAGTAGTCTATTTATTGCCTTAATCATTCTCAGTTATAATGAATTTTTAATTAATATGGTAACCTAGTCATCTTATCTAAATTATTCATTATATTGCTCTGCACACTCATCTATATAAAGGCAGGAACATTTGAAATTTCTTTAGTCGTTTATTATTCGTCTTTTCATTCATCTTAATTTTATAAGCATAACATTATTTTAAAATACAAAGTGAATTTTCCAATTATTTTAATATTACCTTCGAATTTAAATGGGAGTGTATATTGGTTGAATTATAAAATCAATCACAACCTTTGCATTTTTGGTTCCTATGTTTCTAGGAAAATTCGAATTTTGCAGTCAAACAGATTCATATAGGATTATCAAGATATAACCATTCTTTATTAATAATTTAATTGATTAATTATTTTTAAAATTATTTTTTCAATGAGTACCACGAAATGCCAAAAAATGTCTACGGTAATTATTATTGTTATTTTATTTATAGACTAAAGCAATTAGTAATTCAGCTACACATTAAGATCTAACTTATTAAACTATAAATATTATACGAATGTCTCATTGGTAACGAAATAAGCTAACGAGTTCATTTCTTTTAAATATTATTTAACTTTTTACTCTAATTTCATGAAATTTTTGCATTAGATAACTTACACCAGCGCTAACTTTATCCTTTTCGGTTGATGGCGTTGTAGCAGCAGGTGTTTCTGTTGTTTTCTCTTCAGCTTTTCTATCTTTAAGAGCCTTCAGAAGCTTCCATTTACTTCCAACTGGGGCGTCTTGTTGAGGTGGTGGCTCTGCTTGCGGAGGTGTCTGCGTTTGTTGGGGTGCTTCATAGTCTTCTTCAAATTCATCACCACTTTGCACTGGACTATCTGGTCCAGACGTTTCTCCTGAACCTGAATCCGCATATGACTTATCGTCATCTGTTTCTTCTTCTGTAGCTAAATCGTCATCAATCTTCTCATCCATTACTGGGAATGTTGTCACTTCTTTCCATGTTTCTTCATGTGGTGTTTCATCGCACTTTACTTTGATTGTAGCAGTTTTAAGTTTTAGTTCACGTAAAACAAACGACATCCTTTCTTTTAAATCTTCTTGTGTTTCGTTGGATTCTTCTTCCATTTCAGGCTCTTCTTCCAGTGTTTGTTCTCTTTCAGCTTCAAGCTGGGACTGATGTTCCATTTCTTCTAGTTTTCTTAACTCGTAACAATACCATTCATCTTCTGAATCAATACTATCTTCCGTGCTTTGGCGTCTCGATGATACTCTAGAACCACTTCGCCAAGAATGTGTACTCTTACTATCATCGTCTTCGTGCTTATTTGGTATGTCCAAGCTCTGTTGCTGTCGAGGTTGAAATTTGTTTGGTAAGCCACGTGCACTTTGAATTGATGGACTACGCTCTGTGAAAGAGATAGATTCTTCAGGCACTGAACTGTTGATTATTTCAGGCGGACTGGATTTTGTTGGCTTTTTAAGTTTTGCAATCGGTGGATGTGCTGGTTCTTCTGGAATATTTTGTTCAACCTTGGGCGGAGATGTGTCTGAAATTTGATCATCAGACACAGAAGATGATTTTCGTAAGCGATATTTGCCTAATGCTCTAGATACAGCAAATTCTTGAGAACTTCCATTATAAGATGTGTTATTCTCCACCATTCCTTCGTCCAGAGAGGTGGATCCTTTTTTAACGTCTCCAACAGTTGCAAATAGTGAAGCAGGTGAACGATTGTCTTCTTTAATCTCTTCTTCAAAAGGGTCAATATTGGATATATCGGTATCAATATCTAATTTTTCAAGTTCAGTTATATTATCTTTTGTCATTTGACTGACACGGGCAAAATGAAAATCAATGTCATCACTTTTATCTCGGGGTATAACCTTACTTTGAAAATTTTCATTTTCTTCCATAATGCGCTCACTTTCACCATCATCATGGAATTCCACTCCTTGTTTTTGTAATTCTTGGATCATTTGCTGCTGTTCAATTATTTCTTGATTATTCATTTTTCTCTGTTTAGGTTTTGCCGGTACCTTTGCAAAAACGTTTCCCTCATGCGTAGAGTCAGAAAACACACTGTCAGAATCTTCTGATTGAGCACTAGATCGACCGCCAGACCATTCTGTTTCAGATGTTTCGGGGTCAGATAAAGATTGATGACTTGCTTGTTGTTTTCTTCGAGCTTTTTGCAATAGTCCTGACATGGATGCAACTAAATGATATTTTTTCTTTCTTCTTTGTGCTGATAATATTCTTTCTTTCAAAGATTTCTCTTGTTGAGCTTGTTCAACTGTATCTACTCCAGAAGGTAATGAATGTGACCTATGTTTTTTTGGTAAATGCAAATCTGGGAGCCAATGACTCACGGATGACATAGCAGATTTTAAAGATGATGTACGTTTGGGTTTCTTAGACTGCTTGTCTTGACCTTTTCCTTTTAGATTACTTGAAATAGATAAGTACCCTGATTCTGATACTAGCACTCCACTGGAATCAACATATTGCTCTTTTCGCACAACTGAGTGATCGGACATTTGTTTATCGTATCCTTGCATATCATTAATTACATTACCGTTTCTTTGGTCATATTGCTGTTGCTTAAAATATTCTTGTTGCAATTGATTTTGAAATTGTTTTCTTTCCGTTATATTTAGAGAGTGAGATTTTAAGCTAGATGTTTCCATAGAACTAGTTGGAGATCGGTTTCCTTGCCACGCTATGCGATCTTCCATTGGCATTCTTTTAGGGGAATCGTATCTACTAGATGTTGGATAGTAAGATAACGCATCTGTAAGATTTCCCGGTGGATATCCAGAACGATGATTATTACCTTTAAAACCATTTTGATGAAAATGTACATCACTACCACTTACTGTGTTTGCCCTCGTGAGTGATTTTTTACTTAAATTTGCACCAGACATTACAACAGTTTGCGCATGATAACTAGGTTCTGGTGGATAAGAATCAATCGTTTGATTAGGAACCGTTTCCGTAATTTCATTTCTATCTAATAACTCGGAAAAATGTGCATCTTCAGTAAGCATGCCTCGAGGCGTACTATAAACAGTAGTAAAAATTGGTTGTCTATTTCCAGCAACGGAATATATTGAGGGTGCTTCATTTTGATAATAATATTCTATATTGTTTAAAGTATTTTGACTAGGCATTGAATATGAAATATCACTTTTTAAAAAACTAGAATCCATTTTTTCCTGTAACCTATTTATATCTATAGAAGAGTCTTTAAAGCTGTCACCTTTACGTAAGCTATATTCTCTTTTGGTACTTTTATCCTCATACGGATATGAATCCACTAAAGTTTCTAAGTAAGGTTTGGAATCTATATCATATGTTACTCTTTGCACAGATTGTGGGGAAGGAATTCTTATCTTATGACTTTCATGAACAGAATGAGTAATTCTTCCTGTTTTTGGTGAACCTGGACTTTTCTCTAAGCTAGACCAACCACTCATTGATGATAATCCTGAATCAGATTTGGCTGCCACAATATTTGCACTGTCTCTTTTTAAATGTTTTGGTGACGTTTTTGGTGACTTTGGCGATCGAGGGCTTAGGCGCAAGCTATCTCCTGGAACTGTGGTACTCGTTGATAGCATTGATTGATGTGCTGATAATAACTCGTTATTATTCTGAATTGTTGAAAATAATTCTGCCCCGTTTGGAGGTGCAGGCGGAGGGGGACTGGGGGACTTTCGCAATCTATTTTCCTCATAATTCATGTCCATTCTATCATCAGCTGTTTCATTATACATTTCATGAACAGATAAAGGAGAATGTTGTTCTGATGTTTTATACATTTCATTTAAAGTTTGCGATGTACTTTTCGTAGAAAAATAATTTTGTCTCGATGGATCTACAGCATATGGTGAGGTATAATCAAATCTTTCTCTAGATATTGCACTAGGCGATTTAGATGATTTCGCTGCTATTTCAGCATTAGCCACTGCTGAACTGTACGCTAATCTACCTGTTACAGTTGTATAAGGTTCTGTTGTCGTTCTTTCAGGTACAAATTTTCGTCTAGGAGATAAAGTAGGTGGAAGATATTCTAAACTCCTATCTGGTACATTATGTTGCGTTAGTGATAATCTTGATGGTGATTTATCACGCATAGTATTTTCCTTTGGTAATGTTAGAATAAAGTCATCAAAACTTTTCATCATATCATTAATACCCCAATTTTCTCCTCCTGCGTACATATTTTTTAATTGTTCATTTATAATGTTTCCATCTTCTACAAGTGTTTTTGCTTCTATTTCTCTATCATGTTTTGCGGTTAATTTTGCTTCTGGACTAAGGAGTCTTGTTTTCAAGTCTTTTAACTCTCTCGAATCTTTATGTAATTGGGTTGTCAGTCTATCTAATTCATGTAATTTATCTACTGTTATTTGATCTATTGTACTTAAGGTAGATAGATGGACTATATCTCTTTCACTTATTCCAGGTCCCCCTTGTATTCCACAGTAGTTTTTATAATCACTGGCACTATAAATTTGTCGTGAAGTAGTTGGAATAATTTCTATATCAGTTTCCTCAGGTGCTTCCCATATCATATCTAATTGTGAAGGTGGTCTAGATGTTTCCTCACAAACTAGATCATCTCTATACGCTTGATTTAAGCTTCTATAAAAGGCCTCATTAGATTCCATTGCTTCGTCTTGAGGATCTAATAACACTGCGCTGCGTCCAATATCTAAACCTTCTTCAATGCCATCCTCAACCGTACCATTTCCCAATATTTCTCTGATAACTTCTAATCTAGACATAGGGTCTCTAGAAGTTACAGTACGACATGCATAGAAATCAAGAAGAGTTGATATAACACCCTGTTGATCAGCAAGCAGTGCTTCTAGCCTTTCTAATCTATCCCACATTCTCACATATTCTTGGCTTAGTAGATCGAGCGCTCGCCATGCATACTTTAATTCAGTTTCTAGAATGTTAAGACGTGTGCCAAGTCGTTCCATATAGTCACTAATAATGTAGTCGCCTGAATAAGGTGGAAGATCAGGAGGTAAAGAGAGGGAGCCGACGTCGTCCATATCGACCTCGGCATCCCCACTCCCACCGCCCTCGTTTTCCTCCATCACGTCGTTTGCATCTGCCCCAGCATTGTCGTGAATTTCGTGCATCATCTTCGACGTGGATAGTAGGTCGGATATAACATCTTTCACTATGACTCATCCCATATCGTTTTTATTTTAACAATTTTGACACTAAACTGTTCCACGCTACAGTCAGTTCTGAGTTTGGTCATTTTATAACGCACACTTTAACACATACTGTATATGCTAGTTCACTTTTATTACTATTAGTACGATTTAACACTTTATGTATACTATGTACTTAGACGGATTTAAATTTATTTGCACTTCATCAAAAATATATTTTAAAATATTTAATATTATAAATCACTTTTCTGAAAAAGAACAAAATATTAGAATTGGTTGTTTAATATACTAATTTGCTCATAAGCTTCTTATGTGCAAACCAGTAATGGAAGGGAGTAAACCTCAAATAAACATGTGAACTCAAATATCATTTTAATATGATTATCCTTTAATTATTAATGAAATTTACTTGTAAACTGTCAGATTTATATATATTATATTGACGTAAGAGATTTTTGTTAATAAGAATAACACACACGCAAAATAATGTAGACATTAAATGTAAGAAAAAATTACTTATACATAACTCTTACTTAATATAATATATGCATATATGTAAAAAAATTAAAGTTAACATGTTATTTTGTTGAGGCAGCTAAGCGGCTCGTACTCGATCCCACATGAGCATACGACAGAGGTGGAAGGCTATATCCAGTTCAGGATAGGGATGGAAGGACTAAGAAGGAAACCAGATTCAGCCACCGCTTCACTAAATTGTAGGTAAGGAGTTTGGAAAGGCTGATTAAGATTGTTTTTTTTTTATTTGTAATACGCCATTTCTGCAGTTATAAATATTTTAAAATGATTAATTTTTGAAATTTAATAGATGTATATTGTTTTATTTTTAATTTTGTAGTGTTTCCAGAAAAGACTACTTCCAAGTTTTGAAACGACATGTTAAGTTAAATAATTTAATCACGTTATATAGGTTTTACAATGATATGTATGTATATTTATAGTATAGTATTTAATATAGTATAATCATAATAATTGTAATCAGTTCAAAAGGCCAGGTGTGGCGCAGGGTCACAAAGTATGACTGTAAAACCGACCGGTTGTGGGTTCGATCCCCACTCGAGGAGTTGAAATATTTA
>DVQK01000082.1:0-15932 GCA_018231685.1 Heliconius clysonymus
TTACATTTATATTTTCATTTCTTCGCTCTGGTGCCGAGGCAAAGCGCGGCGTTGACCTCCGCCGTTGACTCAGCACGCAATGCCTCCAGAATTCGGCGAAATGTGGGAAACGGAGTGTTTTAACACTGGGTTCCCTCTGCCTACCTTGCTGTGTGCGGGATACAACGTGAAGCTGATTTTATATATAACGTTTGAACTATGTATTACAACTTGTAGGTAATCCTCTTGAATATAAAAACAAACTTTGTAATGTACATTTTTAAAATTTAGCCTAAAGTGGGAAACACTAAACTCCCTCTGCCTTTCCTGCTACATGCGAGAAACAGCGTGAAGCTCAAAAAAACATTTTTAGTTGTTCTTATCAAAGATCCAATTATATCGAAACATTGTTATAAAAGATCTAATCGGAACTAGTAAAATAATAAGATATCTTAATTTAATAAATAAATACTCATAAATTGTTATTCAACGTTTCGCTAATTGCCAAACTAAGCAGGCAAATTATTAATAGGTATCAAGTTCGAATTCCTTACAACATTTTTTATCTCGGCCAATAAAGGCAGGGCGAGTTAATTTGCATTATGCTAAGTACCATATCTTTAAACATAAGGATATAATATTGTTATAAAGACATTTAAAAAATTTTTGTAAGAAAAGTAATTTTTGTATAGTCATTTAAAAGGTAAAACCAGTGCAAAGTTTTAAGAGTTTTAAGAGGCAAGTTTAAAGTGACGTGTAATAATTTTTGACGTAAAATAAAGAATGTAATCAATTCCATAAATAAGAACTGAATGTAACAGTAAATTTACTCACAGACGTACTCACATACGTCACAAACTCAAGTATCATCCACATAATCTGGATTCGTGACACTCCACTACAGTGTGGTTTTGTAGGAACTTCCTTCCTCGCGCCACTCAACTGTGGAATGGTCTATCTGCGGCAGTGTTTTCAGGTCGATATCACCTAGATATCTACAAAAAGCGCGTCTATGTCCTTATACCTTAAAGGCCGGCAACGCGCGGCAACGTCGGGTTTCCAAAATGTATAATCTAAAATATACGCGATTAATTCATGTAAAATGTGTAATAATCGTGAAAATAAAAGAACTTGAAACATATACAACTTCTCCAAACGGATGAATCTTTGTAAAATTTAAAAAAATGCGTAATGTTTAATATTTATTGCCTATTTATTTAATGCATGATAAGAGACACTTCAGCGTGTATCTAATTTACTTACCGCCTAAGTTAAGTCTATCTGACAACATTAAGATTGAGATAAGGTTTACATTTTTGGTCAATCACGAATCTTCCTCCGCTAGTCTCGTGGAATGTCTATAATTATGCGAGTTATGTTTACTTACTTGCGTTTTAACGTGCGATCTTGCAGGCCATTTCCAACCATCGGCACTTATGAGGCCTGACAAAGATCTCCGCAGCTCGAGATAGCCTCGCGACCTCTCGGGCACTCGCAATAAAGATACCACGTTCGTTTACGCTAAAGGCTGTCACTATTTTAATATAATTCATGATAAAGTTACATTAGCCGATGATATTTAAATGTAATAAATATTATGACTATATGAGTATAATAAGTTATTTTTTTAAAAGTGATATAAGGCTTGATTGCTTATATAAGTCAGCGTGTCCAGCCAAGTTAAACATTTGAAAAATTAAATTTAATTCATTTTTAAAACCCCCTAGATTGTAATATTTTACAAATTTAAACAATTTTAACAATCAAGGTGATTGATGTATAAACGTTTAAAAACCTAGTTTAAACCGTTTAAAAAGGCATTATTGTGACTGACTCAATCATTCATCAAAAACTTTACCCGAAATAGAGCGATTTTAAAAACAATAAAAATAATGATTTATTTTAAAAATGGAATGATATAAATCTCCCATCCTCATGCCAGTGAGGTCGAAAACGACGCATTACTCATTATTTAATTTGGCTTTCATGTCACATTTATATTTTTTATGGAATAAAATAATAACTTTATTAGTATAAGCAGTGATAGTAGCAGGGTTTAAAAAGAAATAAATATTTTGTCTCTTAGGAATTAAATGTTTTAATATATTTCAAAATAAAAAAAAAATATATATTAATTCTTATTTAGTATTTTTCTCATAGTAAGTATTTTAATAGTTTGCCTAAAAACCAAAAGAAAATGCAAGTATTCAAAATAATTAAAAAAAAAAGGTAGTTTTATCAATTTTTCAAACCACTATTAGCTTCCTTTAGTATTAGATTATTAAATATCTATTATCTAGCATATTCAATATTTAGTGAACAATGCCACGATGATGATAAGAAAAAAAAAGTATTAAATTGACCAAATATAATCTTTAAGGCTTTAATACAACCAAAACGACATCAAAATTTTGATATTAGGTAATTCGTAATGGTATTGAATATAAATAAATACTAATACCGGTTTTGGTGTGATTTGAATTTTAACATATGCTTAAAAATTTTACTTTATATACTGATTTGCCAAGTAAAGTAGTTTATTGTAAAGTAACATTTATTTCATTGTAACTAAACACAGATGCAGCCATAGAGACGTTTTAATAATATTGTCGCTGTAAATCACCGCAAGATATTGATCGTAAATATAGTTGCGATTTATGACAAAATACATAAATCTTTTACCGCCTGAACGATATAGGTATGCTGATGCTTCGCTTCTCACTAATGAAACTTCTCATTTTCTAACTTTATTATATCTAATAATAAAGAATATATACCTTAAGTTATTTAGTAATAAAATTAATAAAATAAAATGTTAAATGGAAATATGTAGGAATATAGGCAGCGCAGGGACACAAAGTGGGACTGAAACCGCGACAGTATGTGGGTTCGATTTTCACTCGAGCCTTCAAATTTTGCGGAAAATGGGGAACGGAGTGTCGATGTTCGCTAAAAATATGGAAATAGTAAATACCAAATTTTCAGAAGATGCTTCGTAACAGTGCCAGCGAAGACATTTTAAAATTTAATACTTATAAATATTATCAAAATTCCAAATAAAAAAATCCTGTTGGAATTCATGGAGAAACACGACCGAGTAGTTGATACATTTGGCGAGAAGAAATATTAATCTACAGTTTAATGGATATGTTGGTTTGAATTATGGAATCTGATATAGGTTCAAGTGTATAAGATGTTCCTTAGGCTATTATATTGAGCAATTTATTTATATTGATTCACATACCATTTACTATCCACACAGACAACGCCCGACTACTTTATGCGCTGACACTAAAATGCGAAATAATATCATAAAGGAATAAAATTGAACCAATCAATATAATAATATATTCTTAATTAAGTATTGGTATTATAATGGTTTTGGTTTCCTGGAGATTTATTATATTAAAAATGTTTTATCATATACAACATTTAGTTTGAGTACATATATATATATATGTACAAACAATACGTATATAGAGTTTCGTAATACATTAATATATATATATTACATATATATTTAAATATATATATATTATCAAAAAAATGCACAACATCAATTCTTAGAATTTACTGCATAAAAAATAAAATAATTTATCACCAATACTTTGAATAAATAAAAATCTTAGCTGTATACCACAGCTAGTAATAAAACTGTAATTTCATCTCGAAATAGTACGGTTTTTTAAATCTTAACACACTAAAATATTTTTTGTGTGTTATCTTGAACGGGCAACATTAGGCGTATCAAGATTATCTATCTATACGTATCGGGACACCCATGGGTACATTCCATTGTTTAATTAAATATTAATATATCGTATACTAAAATATTTATAAATATAAAAAAATATAAATATGTATAAGTATAAAAAATGTGTTGGTCTAAAAATTTATTGCTTCTTTTTTCACATTTCAACTTTGAGCATTACGTTGCGCTCATTCAACATATTGTTTTATACTTGAATTTGAAATCTAAATCGAATCTTTAACTATTCGCTGTATAAAATATTTATTTAGGTATTGAATGTTATGAGGCGATAAAGCTAAAATAAAAATATTTACCTGATTGTATACACGCAAAGACTGCTTGCATCAAACTGATTTCGAGTTAAACTTAACATTTAAAAGACCTACCTATGAAATACTCTTGAAAAAAGAATATTAATTATGTCTTCCCTTTAATTAGACAAACTGCGGCGTTTGATAGAAATGTAAAGTCTGAAAAATCTGATTTTGTAAATTAAGCGGTAAGCTATAGTAGTAATATAGCATATATATCTATAGTAGTGTAATACTAATCAGTTATATTAGTAAACGTTGATTAGCGCGATTGCCATTTTGGTTGATATATGAAAATAAATTTTATTGATCTAGAACTTAAGAGACCCATTTAGTATATATATAAATATTTAAAAATATCAGCCAAACATGGCGGTAACATCATGGACCCAGATTTTTAGATGGCAATGGTAAATGGAAATCAGGCGGCGCGGATCATCAAATCCACGCGAACGATTTGCAGGCACCTGCTAGTTAAATATAAAAATATTAAACAACCTTTGAATATACAAATTACGAATTTATATAATGTGACACGCCACACAAATTTTACGGTCTACTAATAGTTTGTGTGGATGGATGTTTGCTCCACTTTAACGCGAATCCTGCTGAACGGATTTAGATTTAGATGATGCTTTACAGTAATATAGCTTATACATATATCTGAATAACATATAGACAAAAATGTATGTCCAGACGTTATATAATTTGGCTATAATACAACAATAAATTAAAGCGAGCGAAGCCGCGCGTGGGTCGCTAGTATAACATACTAACATAAATAATATTTATATAACATTTCAATTACCATCGCAATGGACGTTGATTTTATGCTTCATTTAGTTTGGACGTGCACCCAAATCTTGACTCTGTCACAACAAAATGCAACAAGTTTTTTTCAAAGTTCGTAGCTAATTTATTCAGTGCACCGAGCGGCCGCTATCCGACTCATTTGTCACGGACCACTTTTCTATTAACTTAACAGATGTAATGTTCAAACGCGTGTTCTTGTTTTATCCACGATCTGTTACAATGGCATGGAATATACATATTTATTTTATGTAGGAGCTTTTCATGGTAATTTTAATAAAATTATTTCTCTCTTATCTATATATTTAATGGGCTGTTCAAAACTAATTATAAGACAGTCATGGGAATGTTTTATAATATTGCGTATTTAAAGAGTGTAAAACATTTTTTCAATGCGCATTGTAAGAGTTTACACTGAGTCTGTTACAAAATAAATATTATTCTTAGATAAAATTATGTACTTATGCTCAGATAAAAATACAGAACCACTATAGTTATGTAAGGGTTCTGTTTTCCTTTGTTGTCCGTCTCTATGTCTGTCTGTCCGTCTATTAAGACCAATTTCAATCTCAATATTACGTGGATACCTCTCAAGCTGAAATTAATTTCTTATCCAGGCTACCCTTGAAGTATAAAAAAAGCTTTTTGTATGAAATTATGACATTTCGCACGAAATAAGAACTTTCAGTGCTAATCAGTAAAACAATCCAAAAAATGTACTTTAATTTTTAAGTATATGACAGAAAAAAATAATAAAAAATGATATTTGAAGTTAATTTCATATAACATAAGCGCACTCAAAACTTAAAGTTTAGCTTAGAGCTCATATTATTTTCTTAACTTTTAAAATAAAATTATACACAAAAAAACATGAGAATATCATCGAAGGATAATAGTAGGTATAATTATAGTTCTTAAGTTAATATTGCATGAACTAGCATGTACATTGTACATTATCATATGTATATAAAAATAAGAATGCTACTAGCGTGAGAACAGCCAGTGACCACTTCAAAATTATTCTAAATACGTTTGATTCACGTCCTTGATGCGTGACTAGGTAGCAAAGTATAAGGTTCTACATGGAAATTCATACTTCGCACGCATACTCATACCTACGTACCTACTGAGTTCATACAGAAATTGCTTATTGTCTTAACTATAAAAAAAAACAGAATATTGAAATACTGAAACATATTGTGTTTAAATGATTTTTTATCCAAATAAAATAATCACTATGTATTAAAATCCATTCACTTTTATCAAATAAGTTATCAGTGCTAATTTAATAAGCTATCATCAAACTACCATTTATTATTTTTTGTCCAGTAGCTTTTGCGTGATTCGCGGACTAACTAATAGGCAGACCGACAAAAAATCTTTTAAATGACTAGATTCTATTATTAACAATATATTAACCGGCCCAATTAATACTTTTACATAAATTTTATTATAAGTAAATCGTGCGATATTAATTTAACTATTTTTTCGGAAGCGAAATTATAAATAAAAATATTTATTATATTGGACTGGAAGATATTCATTTCAAAATGTGTAATCATAGTAAAAATGTTAAGTGAACAAGAGTATGAATTTATGCAGGGTAAGGTCACACAGCACGTGTGATCTCTAAATTTACCTTAGAATGGAGTGTCTCAACATTATTTCCTTTACCTTCTCTACGTGCGGAAACTGCGTGAGGTAAAAAAATACTGAAGACTGGACTGCTTATATATATGATTACAAATACAGTTTGATTAAATGAAACAAAAACACTAGCATATATTAACATTATTACCGCATAAAACGTGTCTTGTATTCCCGTTTCGGAATATTTTTTATAATTTCTTCCGGAATAGGAGAATAACGTGGGAATTCTGCGTCACAGGTCCATGACTTATAAACTATTTTGCAAAATGTAATACTATCGGATTGCAGATAAACACCAACAAAGATATTAAAACAAAAATGTCTGCCAAATATATGATTAATTTTAATCCTCAAACAGATATTAAGTACAAAATGTATGATATGTGTTATTACAAAAATCTACATGAGTGCTTCTTTAATATGCACATAAAAGCAGTAAACATAAAACTAGCGTTATCTTATAAAATATTTTTTGTTATTTTTGGCATTATTCAATAAACATTTATAATAATTTAACATTTTATAAGGATTTATGTATAGCTAGTTCCTAAATGGTTGAAGCGTTAAACGAATATATGGGTTAAAAACATTTTGTTGTACATCTGCATCCACTTTGCTGGACATATGTTTTACTTCTTAACGAGACACGCTGAGCTAGCACTCTGTAGCTATCAGTGCTTTGTTGAGTTAACGCACTCCATTACTCTCTCTCGCTCGTGCCATTTGGCTGAATGAATGGTTGAGGGGATCCTATTGTCGGTACAGTTCTGATATATTACATTTCTTGCAAGAAGATCATGGCGTGAAAAAATATATCGAGAAATTTCCTGATTAATACGACATGGGCTAGGATATTTACCAACGACAAATCTACCACTTGGGTAAACATTTATTTTTAGTAGCCATTACCCGCTTGTCGATAGTTCGTGTTCATAGGTGAATGAGATTCGCCCAAATCGTCTTAAGGATTTGGCAGCGACGATGTACGAGTATGGTAACGTAATTAGCGAGACGGAAGCCGGGTAGTTGGTGCAGGGGCGGGATGTCCTCGCGGCGATAAATCATAAGTGTGCTACACTCGCTGGGCGTGCTGGGGGCGGGGCGAGTGATTTTTAAACGGTTTTTTGAGTTTCTCAACGGCCAATGCCCGAATACATTCGGGCATCCTTTTCGGGTAGTCCGTCAACGTGGCGACAGTTTTTCGTTAATTAGGATAACCATCATTAATGGAAATTTTCCGGACACTCATATTCATTCGAGCAATCGTATTTTTGAAATTGCTTAATCGTTGTACTCTCTCTTAAATTTGAGTAAGCTTATAAATATTTATGCCATTTGATGTATTTGATACAGAGTAAATGCCTTTTTTTTTTTAAATTTGCAAGTTCTTCGGTGTATAGCTGAGAGTTGTCACCCTACAATTACTAATTAATAACCCTCTGGTCGGTCGGCACAGGTATGTTTCGGGTTTTGGACTGTATTTGTGCTTGCGTGCTTGTTTTTGTGCGATACCCTTTCTATTGTTCTCTGTGGTATCACATGATGTTGCCCTTAATTCGTTCTCACTGGCTCATGAGTTCTGAATACTGATTGCTTTCAAACGTTGAACTTAGTTCAGAATATCTTAATTTTATGGCGTATGTAATTTTATAAAACAGTAAAAAATATTTATAAAGATGTATAATCGAGATGAGATTTTAACTACTTGACATTAATTACGCATTTGACATTTTTTATTAACTAAAAAAGTTTAAACTTATTCAAATTCATCGTTTGCCCAAAATCTTTCAATCATGTCTATATTCAACATTGTTTTTAACAAGCATCCACATCTTGTTTTAATTAATAAACATTAACATAAATTTGATGTTATCGTTACGCCGCCGTCAGACAATATTTGACTCTAAGCCGAAGGATTCGATACCAGAGCGAAGAAATGAAAATATTAAATATCCCCCCAAATGGGAATCGAATCCACAGCCATCATGCTAACATTGGCACGATGTGCCCCTGCGCTATGACAGCCTCAATTTCCATCATCGACGCATGCATCTATTTCTAAAAATCGAATGGAAATCAAATTTAACCACGCTAACTAGAACTACAATTTAAACAAACATGTTCATTTACAATATTACTGATACACATAACATATCGGGTGGAGAGGCCATATTAAATATTGTTATGAAATTGACTCCATGTTATTTAAGTCCCCAACAAGTGATCTTCTCGGGGGCGTTACTATCTACATATTTATATGAGATAAAAATTCAAAACCAGTTTCCTTCCAACGAGTCGTTTCTAACAAGAATTTTTGACTCACACAAAAATAAATACTGTTTACGAAACACGAGAAAGGCATGAAAGCTAACGTCTATAATAAATGGCCAAAATTCCGATTTTAACGCAAATGTCAGTTTAATAAGGTTTATTTTTGATTGAGTTGTGTTACGGTTGTTAATACAGAGCCGAGTTGGAAATGAAAAGCTATATAATAGTATTTATTATGACATTCAACAGTAAAGTACAAAATTGATTTGATCCAGGCTTACGGTCGGGCATAGTTTAAATTTTATACTTGATATCTTGTTGTAGTATAATTGCATACTAGTTTAATTTTAAATATTATATTCAGATACCGTTTAAAATACATACATACATTTTTTAACATTTTCAAAGTGTTATTCCACACTAAGGAAGGAAAAACCCGCGCCTCCTGGAAACCGACCAGGTCCTGGTCCTGGTCGGTTTCCAGGAGGGCGGGTTTGAGTCCTGCTACGTTCCAATTTTTATACGTTTTCTAAATAAGTACATACATACATGTTTATAACAAATAGCGAGCCTCACAAACGTTTGACGACTAGGTTTTTGACATAAAAAATTCTGTGAACGATATAATATCTTGTTTTTAAAACACAAATGTATATAGTTAAAGTTTATTGCTCGTAAAAATTACGAGCATAATTCAGACGTGAGAATATAGTGGGCACTTTGTTCTCGGCTTAAAACAACCAGCTATGATAAGGGTTCGCTTTACTCTTCCGATGTCCTTTGAGAAATCACTGAGATATTTGCTATCTTACTTAGTACATTCGTGATTTTTATAGTCAGTGATTTGTGTGCTAGGTATCCATAGTGCTTTACTATACATACTTTAAACGTATACTTAGGCCCATTTTCATAAATAACTCTCAAATTTGAGATCAATCTTGAGATACTGTATTCATTAAAAAAATGGATATCTATGAATAAAAAGAGCATCTCAAGATCGATCTCGGGCTTGAGAGCGATTTATAAATACGGGCCTTAATATAGATATCTCAATTGTTTGTGTCCTTATGTATATTGGTTATATGAAAATTTTTCATAGTTTCATATAAAAGAGAGACTCAGTGTATTTATTAACTTTTATTAAAATATTATTTTAAATATAAAAAACCAATTAATCCAACTATATAACACGTAGCGTTCGTAAAAATCATTTTACTTTTACAAACGAACACCATAAGTAATATTTCGTTTTATATACTTTACTGAAGTTAAAATGCGGGTTATTTTAGTGCGCATTGGACAATGCCAAGCCGAAAGCAACCACGAGGTTCGACCGAAGAAAAAAGAGAAACACTCAATAGTCCTCCGCTGCCCACGCGACAACCAATGGCCACTCAATCGCTCGTATTCAGCCTACCGACGTAAAAAAACTGTAGAGTAGATTAATACGGAAACGATATTTACATTTTGTTTTACGACTGATATTATGGCACTTTGCATAATCTTCAATTAATTATAAATTGAAAAAAATGTGCTATATTTGATCGTTACTTTTCTAATTGGTTTACGGAAATTTTGATATTTTATACTTTTGTGTTTAATTAATACAGCTCCATACAAATGAGACTGGTCGTGGCGCAAGGGCACAAGTGTGTGACTGTAAATGACTGGTTGTGGGTTCGATGACCACTCGAGAAAATGAAAGCGGCGTTGACTTCCACCACTCAATACACAATGCCTCCAGAATTCCGTTCCCTCTCCCTACTCGGCTGTGTGTGGTATTCAAAGTGAAACTGATGAAAAATTCTTTAATTTAATTTTAAGAATTAAAAAGAGAAAATTATAATGTACAATCATTATCATACAGATTGCTTCGATATATGTGTGTATTTATTTCTAAAAATACACTTACACTGTTACTACTTTTCGTACTCCCAACATTTTGTTGTTCCATTCGAGGAATGACACAGCGCTAAGTCTCAAGAGATACTTTGATTCTTTAAACGTAAACTTTGAGGCAGCCTCGCTAACAAGGAACAATTGACTGGAGATATTTTTTAAATATATGTTGAGTAATGACTTCAATTATATGTATATGTATATAGATATACACGTACCTACTTACAGATAGATATATTAAAGAAGTACGACGTTGCACGGTTGAGAAGTGTTTGACTGTTATACTAATTTTGTAGCAAAATTTGTTTTACTCTGCTCTAGCACCTTTATATATATATATTTTTTTATTACTTATTACGTTATTATAAAAGTAGCAATATTTGTCCGTAGTCCGTATCCCTAATTCTTATATATCTATAAATTTAGAAATTAGAGAAGGACAGCATCTGACTGAAAACTCGATGGTTGTGGGTTCAATTTGCGGTAGATAAGGTAATTTGTTATATGCATATGTAATTGGTAGTTCGATTTAGTAGAAATCCTCATTTAACAAAATGCCGTATGGTGTGTATATATGTGTGCGCGCGCTTATCGAGGATACAACAAAGACAAACATATACATGAGTGCGCTGCCGGCTGCGCAATTCTCTTTCTCTCTGTGCGTCCCTGATAGATTGAACGAAACTTTCATATGAAATTCGTTCCTTTTAATTATTTGCCTTGAAAATATTATATAAAATAAAAATATACAGGTAACATTTAAAATAACATTCTGAGTTGAAGAAACAACACCAGAAACTTTATTCCTGACGAGGTTCCTCCGACCACACAATCTTTTATTTCCTTACAATATAAAAGAAACGAACACTACAAGAATGTATATCTTTAGTTTGGTTATTGTCATCCCACTTCTAACAAGTGGGCCTAAAGCATAATGCGTAGATAAGGTACGTCCTCCATTCCGTGCTATCAGAACAAAACATTGGCTACGCGACGTGCGACTCGGTGCTTTCAAGTCAGATTAAGTAAGAAAAGGCACGTTATTAATAACAGCCAATAACTTAACCGCAGTTTGAAATATCGAATCTACTTTTGCTTAAGCGACACCAATTTATTATCTGACCTAAGAATGTTTTTCCGGATCGAAGGTTTTTGTCATTGCCATACAAGATTTATTTACTAAGTGTGTGTGTTTTGTGTATACAAAACGTGTTCGGTTTCAAAAAAATTAAGTCAGTATTTAAGGTTTCATTAATTTATTTTTGTATCAAAAAATATATTAGTTGTTTACATAATATTATGTATTGCTTTATAATTTAATTGTTTGTTATGGTTTGAGTTTCAAGAATTTTGTAATATCACGCGGCACGCGGCGCAAGCCAGAAAGGTATGACTGTAAATGCGGCGGTTGTTGGTTCTATTTCCGCTCAGGGAAATGAATTATTAAATGTTTTAATTTCCTTGCTTTGGTTAGGTAAAGATTCGATTATTACCTACTTTCCCTCGAGATTTCGACGGAAAGTAGGTAATAAAATGTCTTAACACTAAGTTCCCTCTGCCTTTTTGAAATCACAGAAATATATTAAAAAAAAACTTTTTATTTAATAATTATAAAATAAAAATAAATTCAACTCAAATTTTTGCAGTTAACTTATTAAGTAGGCAATAAAAGTTTTAATTTGCAATAAATTTCTAATGACGTGAATCAATCACAAACTGTGATGTTAGTGCTTAATTAAAAACAGTGTTTTCAAAATGAAAAAGTACTGAAGAAATGATTTAGAAGTGCCTATAACAAAAGTAAGAAATTAAATATACTTATGGCGGTGGTGCTGCATTTTATCTTCGAGCCTTAAGCTGGTCTTAATGCTCCGCGTTGAAGAAGGCTTTTAAGATTCCCCTATCCCTAGAGCTATGGAGATCATTGTAGTATGTATTAAGGTTTTTTTTACCTGTTTGTGAGTTGCGCATGCGCAGGACATGTAAAGCATCTTAAACAGTTTTTTGTCTACCATTTCTTAAGAACTTTGGATCTTTTTTGTAAATAAATAATATACTTACATTCGAGTTGTTAACTTTAGTGTTTTTAATACTCGATTATTATTGTATGTTATTATTATTTCTGGTTTTGGTTAATATTTCAGCGCCTTGAACATTTCTTAGGCACTGTAATGTATTGAGATACAGGCTTTATATTTTTTTAAACAGAAAAATATTGATCGGTTATTTTGACATTTAAAACATGTTATAAAACAATAATTTATTTATTGTTAAATTGTATATGAAATATTTCTTACATCACACGTCTCTCTAACTTTAAATAAACATATATTTTTATTTTATTTTTATAGCTTGGTTTGCTTAGACACGCTCATACCTATGTAAAATGATCATTACTTGGAAGTATTTTGCAATAGGATATTTTAAGTGAAAGCAAATGTATTTGTGCTTAAAAATGTACGTGACAGATTATTTTTCACACCCATATTCGTACACACAGAATCACACACACATTATGTTCATACACACAGTTTGGAAAAATTAAAGTATTTTAAAAAAGGTCAAGTGCGAATCGGACTCGCCCATTGATGATGTATAATTAATAAAAGTTGTCAAATTTAAGCTTACAAACGTATTCCCTTTTTGTATGAAATAAACTACAAATATACATTTTTAATGACTTTTTTTCATGAATTTCTAAAATTTACACTTTTTGGATTCTATTTTAAGTTCTCAGTTCGTGTTGACTTTAATAATTGTAGATCCACGAGAAGTACTTTATCTGTCTTGATTACGCGGCGAATTTCATACAAAATACAGCAAAAACGAGGCACAAATGTTCGTATCTTTTGATTGTGTTGACCTTAGAAGCTTGATTTTATCTGTGTTCTAAAAGATCATAGACTTGAATGTTTTATATTAATTTCAGCTTGATGCGTTTTCGCAATCTCGAGATAAATGGTTTTGACAGACGGGCAAAAAAGTGATCCATCATCCAGACAAGGGTTCCGTACAAAGGAAAAAATCCTTTAATGAACCTTAAAAAGCAGAAGAATATATTTTTATATATCTATCATTACAAACAAAAAAACATAAATTGATTTGTTTTTCTCGTTAAAGTGTAAAAACAATTTAGAAGCTTAACATATCAGCCGTAAAAGATTTGGACAAGCAAGAAATCAATTAACACGTAAAACAAACCGCCAATTTAACCTAGTCTTGCCTTCACATTCCACAAGATACTAAATACGCATGCATAATTACTAAGTATAGATTTAGATTTGCAAATTGTACACGCTTTATGACTGCAATTTTATAATACATTTTAATTTAATATTTATAAATATCGGTTATATTTAGAAACATGGCTATTAATTAAATGTTACAGGTTGATTTAAAAAGTGAAACTGATATTAGTTACGTAAGTAAGTTCTTGTGTATCATATGTGTTATTAACTTAATTATTAATGCTATATTTATATTATTACTATTATGGTGGCACATTAGCTTAATTGACTATATACTTATAATGTTTTACATTATGAGGCTAGTCACATGAAGGGTACAAGTGTGTGATTGTAAATGCAACTGTTTCTGGGCTCGATTCTCACTCGAGGAAATGAAATATTTATTTAAATTTATATTTTCATTTCTTCGCTCTAGTGTAAGAAGCAAAACGCGGCGTTGAGTTCCGCCACTCAACACACAATGCCTCCAGAATTCATCGGAAAAAGGGGAACGGACTTAACATTGGATTCCCTGTGGCTACCTGATAAAGCTGATCTATGTTTTACATTACGTTAGTACAGTCCAAAACATTTAACTTTAATATTATACAAAGGGCACAGCTTATCTAAGCTTCAAATGTAATTATAATTCCTTTATGGTGAATTGGCGCCGGTCCGTAATTTGAACTGTGTACGATTGGCGGGCGCCGGGTGCGCAGGCTCGTGTATTTAGGTCACTGTGTAGGCTGAATTTAGCAAACCTACTCTCGAGTACTAGCGTCAGTTTTCTATTATGCAAACTATGCAATACAGAAGTTGTGGGTGCTTTTACATATTTAGTATTGTTTGTTTTAGTATTGCAATAAATTAACATTAATGTGCTTATATTAATTTTCTTTATATATAATATATCACATATATAAAATTTGGACAGAGTCAGTTCTATATGTCTCAACAGTGGACCATTAAATGAATAAAAAAAAACTTAATTTAACTCCATAACTTTAATTTATATGGCGACCGCCGCATTTATTTTATTTTTAAGATCGTAAAATTTACTAGCTTAAAAGGTGCCTTCGGATGGAAAAATGCTGGCGGTTGAAATAATCATAGGAGGTCTCAGTACAATAGAGCTGGTGCGTCTCAGCTTTGAGGGCACGTATGCTCGTAAATACGACGTTCCTTATTATTAGCAGCTATTGTTCGGGATTGTACGTGTACCGTCAGTAGATTTAGATGTGAGAAACTATATCGATTTATCGTATAATAACTAACTAATTAGCGAAGTAAAGTAGAAAATATTATGACCTAAAATAATTTTAATAGGCGTATTGTTTAAATAATATTACATTTTAATTGCGTACGTTTGTAATACAATACTAAAAAATTTTGTATTACTAAACTATATTCTCATACTAAAAGTATAAAAAGTACCAAACAAAATATTTTTTTTCCTTTTTTAAAATAAATTTGAATATATTTCTGGATACTCAAAGGCTCAGATCCAACGTAAGATAATTTATTAAGATTAAATCAGTATTTATTTTTCTAACGCTACTTTAGTTTAATGTCGGATATCCGACACTCATAGCTTAATATGCAGCCGCGGCCGTCTGAGCGTGGTACAATTCAATCCTAAATAAACGTTAACCCGCTGTAATTAACAATGGCGTTGATGAATTCACTATTAAAAACGCTAGACTGGAAATAAGCGAGATTTAATTAAAAGTTGAGAGGCGGTCGTAGCGCAGTGGCTCAAGCGTGTGACTGTAAATGCGACGGTTGTGGGTTCGATTCCCAGTCGGGGGAATGATTATTATTTATTAATATTTTCGTTTTACTTTTCTTCCGCTTAGTTCCGCTACCTAACACGCCTCATCTGGTAGAAAATGGGGAACGGAGTGTCTTAACACATGGTTCCCTCTGCCTACCCTGCTATGCGGGATACGTTTGAAAAGTTTGGCCAGTCGTGGCGCAGTGGCACGAAGTGTGACTGTAAAACCGACTGATTGTGGGTTCGATCCCCACTCGAGG
>DVQK01000083.1:0-15902 GCA_018231685.1 Heliconius clysonymus
AATTACTAAATGTACAGACAAAATATTTTTACTGTCTTATTATATATAGAGATAACACGCCTTGGGAATGAAATGCTCGCTCCAATCTGTTTCAAAGGTATCATTGTCACAAATAATTAGATATGTATTTGAATAAAATTAATTTTAAATATAAAATCCCGCGGGGTTTCTTGCACCGCGGTTTTCTCAAGTCTTAGAAACTTACTTCTTATAACTTTAGTGAACTGGTGGTAAATTATTTGACTACTTAACACTAGCTTCCCAGGTTCCCTCTGCCTACAATGCCTGCAATGTGCGAGATACAACGTAAAGCTAAAAAGCAGAGAAGACTATGAACAAACATAGCATAGTTTCGAAATTAGCGGAGTGTCTCAAGATCTTTTTTTTTGTGGCTGCGGTGAGTTACATAATCAACAGTATTTTTTCCATTCCATTATAAACGTTGAGAAATGAGTGAAAGGACATCACAAGATTTGTAAAAAGAAACAAATATATAGGAATATTTATCATCATTTATATATATTTAAGCTTGTTTGTTTCTGTTATTATTTTGAGTTTGAATAAAATCCAGTATTATTCGATATCGTTGATTGTGAGGGGATTTAAACGATTGATGTTAAACAATAAGAGCTTTACGTTTTACAAATGATTTAGATATTTGAAAATTCACATATTTGTTATACACAGTCTTAAACGAATTTCATTAAATCGGAAGTAAAATACGTTATACCTTTTTTAGCTTGTATTCTGTTTATTGTAGAGTTTACAAAGGAAGCCTCTCTAGTGTTAAGCCACTCTGTTCCCTTTAATACACTTTCATTTCCCACTTTCCGCCCAATTTTGGAAGCTAACTTTAAGCTTGATGGTTGTGGGTTCAAATCCCTCTCTGGAGAATATTTTATTTTCAATTACTCGCTCTGGTAAAAAGAAGTCTCTAAAAGTTGGACGGTGCGTAGGGAACTGACTAACTTAACACAATTTTCCCTTTGCCTACCCTGCTATATGCGGGATACATCGTGAAGCTAAAATGTTTTTGTCACTTCGCGGGCGAAGCCGCAAGCAAATCGCTTGAGGCTAATATAGTATAAGTATAATAGTAACTAATAAAGGTTTCACTTGACATATTAAAACTTTACTAATTCATTAAAACAAAAAAATGAAATAAAAGTTCAAAGTAAAAATGTAAGAAAAGTATCCATTTAATGTATTTAATTCAACCGTTTCAGTTGAAACCACATTGAATGCTCGTTGCGTGTTTTTTGCTACGTTTTAAATATAACGCTAATTTACTCACGCCTTAAATAACTTGAGATGGAATAAAAGATTTAAATTTCTAGATTTTTATTTTTTTATTGAGCCCACTAAAGTATATTGGAATAACGTCAGTAGCGCTTGGACGACTTCTAAGAGGCGCTGGTTCAAATCTCGTTACAAGGGTGAAACGATGGGATTATGAGTTCGATCCCCACTCGAGGGACTTAATTAAATAATAATCATCACAGTTCTTTTATCTATTAATTAATATATAAAAATGTTAATAACTGGGCTTTATTGCCTTATTAATATCCAACCCCAAATCTCGAACGATAGAAATTAAATATTTTCCTCTCAAAATGCTCAAAGCTGATATAATGATGAAAGATAATTTTAAGATAAGATTTTATGAAATTGAATTATTTTGAACTTTTATTTATATATTTTTAAATTGTATTTACGGAGACTGAGTTTCAAGTCACTTTTTTCTCATTCATTCATCGCTCATCTGAATACATTTTACTATAAGTGAAACCCAACAACACACCTTGGTTAAACACTTTTACAACCTACACTTGAGAATTCTCACAATATATAGAGAATCTATCTATTCATTGTACGATTTCTTAAGAATTTAGACCATAAATTGTGAGATAGGGACAGATGGACAGACAGACATGAGGCTATCTTAAAAATACACGGCAGCAAAATCACCTAACTTCAAAAACCTAGCAAGACGGCTGGACAAAGATTTCATAAAAATAATATTATTACGACACTTTTTGATTAAAAAAGAAAGTATTATTTTATTCTATGGCATAATCAGATTGGGAAAGTTCCGAAGCCTCTAAGCGTTATCTGGTCAATATCGGTCCTAAACTTTTGAAGACATTCAACTTTAATATTGAAAGACGCGATTGCTATTAGACGCCTAACTTTGAATGAAGCTTAAATTCTCTGTCATACAATTTAATTTGAGGTATTATTGTTTTTTATTTTTATTTTTTATTAGCTTCATAGTTTGTAGCAGGGTAAGTAGAGGCAACGTCGTGTTAAGACACTCCGTTCCTCACTTTCCGCCGAATTTTTCGAGGCATTGCGTGTTGAGCGGAGGAACTCAACGCCGGAACGCCTAATATATACACATTATCTTTTTTCGCTCGTATGGTATGCCAAATTTTCATTATGGCGAAATAGAATTGAAATTAGATTATGATAAAAATGACTATAGAAGGCCGTGCTATTTGAGACCGTCGTGGCGCAGTGGCACAAGCGTGTGCTTACAGTCGCGACGGTTGTGGATTCGATTTGCACTCGGGGAATGGATTATTTAATATTTTCTTTTCCTCGCTCTGGTAACAAGGTAAAGCGTGGCGTTGAGTACCGTGACAATGCTCCGAGAATTCGGCAGAAAGTGTGGAACTGAGTGACGACAACATTAGGTTCTGAGTATTGAGTTCTACCACTCAATAAGTAATGTCTCGAATTCGAGCGGAGAACGCAGTCACTGTGTTATCTCTGATTACTTTGCTATATACGGGAAAAAACGTGAAACTGAGGCAACGTAATGTTCAGCTGAAAAACGCAAACGCCAAACATAAAACGTTTAACCATCTCTCATATTAATTATAAGAAATTAACAATTTCTGCTTGCTTTTATTGCGGTATCACGTTCCAAATTACTGAAACTTCCTAAATCTTTGTTAATTAAAAGGGAATTCGTTTCAATAATCTCCAAAACTTATTTAGGGTATTATGGCAACCGCACACGATTAATTGAGTGATTCTTGAAATTCTTGAGACTTGCTCTCAGTCGTTATGATATAAGTGTTGCTATATGATACTAGCTTATTTTACATTTTGAAAGTATTATTAAACACTTTTTAACCGACCTCTGTAAAAAGAGGAGGTTATCAATTTGACTGTATTTTTTATGTTTGTCACCTCAGAAGTTTTGACTGGTTGAACTGATTTTGATGATTCTTTTTTTAATTTAGAAACTAATGATTCCCGTGTGGTTCTATTTTAATTTGGTCCATTTCTGTAATAATGTAATCTATGAACAACTTACACAAATCTTAAAATTGCATTAAGTACATACGTGCGTGACAAATGGATGAATAACTCAATATCACGAGATTATGGGATCCGGGTGACGTCGGTTTTTTTTTGTTCTTTCTTATTAAAGGATAATTCTAAGCATTTATCTTCGAACATTTGTAAAAAAAAAAAATTGTAAACTGCAAAGTAAATAAATTGTTAATTCGATATAGCTTCCAGGGTGCGTAGGATTGAAATTCGCTACATTTACATTCTTATCAAATAAAACTTTAATTAAATCGGATTCACGCTGTATCCCGCACACAGCAGGGGTAGGGGTAGGCAGAGGGAAATTAGTGTTAAGACACTACGTGCCTCATTTTCCGCCAAATAAATCTTAACACTAGGTTCCCAGGTCGCCTACCTTGTTATATGTGTAATAGAGCGTGTTAAAAAAGTTCAAGTACTCCTATTAAGTTATTTAACAAAAATAAAATCGTAGGGTGTGACGCTCCGTTCTCTCTGACTACCCCGCTAGGGATAAAGCGTGAAGCTACCCGGATAAGTTAAAATCGTAAAAAATATATTTTATAAAGTTGCTTTTCCCATATCGTTAATTTTCCATATTGTATAGAATAGACTCAAAAGCAAGCGATCAATCATTCCATTGTTTCTTTCCAAACGCTGGAGTATGTGGATCCTTATAAGATCTTGAAGATTCGTGACTTTGAATTCATAATTACTTAGAGTTTTTGTGTACTTATAGGTTTTATCAAACATTCAAAACTTTTTTACATATTATAATAGAAATATACGTATGGGTAGTGCGCCACAAGTCTTATTTAAATAAAGTGGCTATGACTTACGGACAGACAGGCAGACGAATGTATTACTGTTCTGCATTTTACTATTCGGCTTTAGAATCATAGAAACTAAAATAAAAACTGCTAAAATATGTTTGAAATATGATAACATTTTTTTAGCTTCCCATCCCACTTACAGCGGGGTAGACAAAAGGAACCTATGTTCCTTAATATTATTATTATGTGAACACACTGCGTTCCCCAATTCCACTCAATTTTTGAGACAGACAACCAAAATAATTCACATTTATTTCTACCTTGTTCTGACTATCACTTAAGGTAGATGGTTAAAAAATATATTTTTTTACACATTTTATACCATAATTAATGCCATCCATAAAATACTTGGTTATTATTCACCCTATTCTTTATGCAAAATAATAATTCAGCGACACCGCATGCATAAAACATCGGCAAAATAATTAACAAGTTTCCTAGGTTCCCTCAGTGGAGGCGGTCTCGAGACGACGCATAACGATTTACTAAGTTCGACATGCACTTTGTTCCAGCATTTCATTTCTTTTCAACTTAGGTTCCCACTACTGAAAGCTTCTAAATGTACATGTAAATTGTGGGTGTTGAAATTTTTTTAACAATAACTCGGTATTGTAATAAATGTAATGTGATAAAGGCCACTGGCGAAGTGGGATGGTGTTTGATTGTAATCACAATGGTTGTGGATTCGATTCTCACTCAGGAGAATGATTATATTTAAATTAATTAATTTCTCCGCTTTGGTATGTCTAGAAACTTGGCAGAAAAATGAAAGACAGTGTGTCTTAAATAGTGTTTTTCTCTGCTTGTAGGGTTACAGTAATATGCGGGATACAGCGTGAAGCTGTATTCGTTTTTTTTACGAAAGATCTAAGCTATTTTTACCAAAGTAAATTTTGACACCAATTCCAATGTCAAATCAAAATTTTATCTCTGTGCCATAAAAAACAAAAATTTTGTCATAAACTTGATTAGTATTGAAGGCTCATTCCTTTTCTTTTACGACGCTTTTAGAAGAAATTTGGTTAACGTTTATGATTAAAGATGCTTATCTCAAACAAAATCTTTCTTTTTAATTTGCAATTGTAAAAAAATAATTTATTAAAAAATATATATATAAAAAAAACATAAATATTATATTATTAAAATAACATAGATATTATATTAAGTACATTCAATATAATAACTGTCTCAGACTGTAAACGCTACGATTGTAGGTTCGACTCCCGCTCGGGGCAATTTTTGATTTT
Source organism: Heliconius clysonymus (assembly GCA_018231685.1). Lineage (NCBI taxonomy): Eukaryota > Metazoa > Arthropoda > Insecta > Lepidoptera > Nymphalidae > Heliconius > Heliconius clysonymus. Next base: position 5,402 of record DVQK01000083.1, read on the forward strand.
CACTTAATACGAAAGGATTTGGAACATGCGGTCCGGTGCAGTGCGTGGAGAACGAAGTGTTAAGACATTTACTAAATTCCTTTAAGACACTAAATTCAGTTAAGACATTTAATACTAAATTCCTTCGGTCTCTCCTGCTATATACGGAATACAGCGTGAAACTAAAAAAACTTATAAAAACAAAACTGGGTAATTAGAAACTGAAAGATTAGTTTTTAAAAGAATCTTCACATTGCAGGCTAAGCAAAGATAACATAGTCTTAAGATTAGAGATAATAATAAAATGCTATTATAATAATATTTTTTATTAACTTTTTTAAATTGGAGGCCGTATTGGCGCAGGGACACGTGTAAACGTGTCGCGTAAACGCGACGGTTCTGAGGTCGATTCCCGTTTGGTGTTAAAGCGTAACATTGGGTTCAGCCACTCAACAAGTCAACACACAATGCCTCAACGGAACGGAAGTATCTTAATAGGGACACGGAATATCGTAATACTAGGTTGCCAGGTTTCCTCTGCCTACCCTCCTACATATGTGTGGGATAAGCTAAAAATAAATATACAATCATTCAGTGGGATCGAACCAACAACTACCGCGTTTACATACAGAAGCTGTCCAACTACGCCAAGATGTCATCAAGAAAATGTGATTTATACTATAAGTCACTCAAAACAACCAACAATGTACAGTTCGTATGAATAATACCTACCAATTAGTTCGTTGTTTTCGTGAGACTTTCCATGTCTGGTAATTATGTTCTAATGTCAACATTAGAATGAATGATTTCGCAATAAATGATATTTACTTTTAGCATAGTTTCTTAGAAATGTAGAGAATTGGCCCATTTATTTTATAAGTAACTTTTACCTGTGGTTTCGACTCCTTCAAATGGAAAGAATACGAGTTTTATTCGACACACGACACATTCTTTTCGTCCATGCACGTCCTTAAATGGGAAACGAACTCATAACCATTACATCGTCGGCTTCACACTAAAAAAAATTATTGCTTTATCTACATTAAGACAATTAGGATTAATAATAAGAATTTTAAGAATAGGTTTTAATGATTTTGATTGATTTTTATCATTTATTAACTCATGCTATATTTCAAAGCTTTATTGTTTATATGTGCTGGTGTTATTATTCATATTATAAATGTTAATCAGGATATTCGAATGATGGGGGGAATTAGAATTTATATTCCAATAATTTCTTTATGTTTGAATATTTCAAATTTAGCTTTATGTGGAATTCCTTTTTTAGCCGGATTTTATTCTAAGGATATTATTTTAGAAATGGTAGGAATAAGAAATTTAAATATATTAATTTTTTTTAATATTATTTTTCAACAGGTTTAACAATATTTTATACTATTCGTTTATCAAGACAAGTAAATCTGCTATATCCGTTTTTGTCATTTCATGTTTCATTCACATTTATTGTCAATTTCGATTTATAGTCAATTTTGGAAATTGTAAAAAACTTCTGATAATATATATACATATAACTCATAGTTTACTAAAAAAATATTTGTCTCTCCTGAGAATTTGCTTAATAGCAGGCATACAAACTTTTTTTAAAATGAAAGGGAATGACGCGGAATAGTTTATAGGAATAGTTTACGCAGACCATTCATGTGCAAGACAGATGTGATCTACAAAAGGATGGTACAGTGGGACTCATCGAGAAAGCCGAGTGGAAACCGTCTCCACCTATGAGACACCGAAAGAATCTCTTGCGCATGGCACTACGACGCCTCGGTAGAAGACCCGCGAACAGTGCGGGCCACCGTCACCTCACCCTGAAGGCGTGCACCCTGCAACCTGGAGGGGCAACCCTGAGGTTTATTTTAGGGTAACCGCAACCTCTATGAGTCCCTTAGTAGCTTCTCTAGGGTAAAAAGCGTATTTACACTGTAAGCCGACAATTTGCATTTAAATTTTTGCAACTATCTTTCAATATCCAAAGTGAGAATTCTGAGTATAAGCGCGATAGGTGTAAGTTCGTTTTCCATTCGGAGGAGGATTATGTTTACATTATTTTCATTTTTCCACTGCGGGAGACAAAGCAGGACTTGACTCTGCCTATTCTGGTACGCCGCAAAAACGGGAAGCTAATTTTTTGCCAACAGTCAACAATTGTCCATTTCTACACAGTAATCATGACTGAATGTCCCTAGTGACATATTTAGCGGGTTACTGCTCAAAACTTGGGCATATAAAGCTTCGGACGAAACGAGCTTTGCATAAAAGATCCACCAACATAGCTTTCCGCGTTCATTTCGAGTATTTTAGAAACATATTTTCTTTTTTATTTCGTTTTGATTTTTATTAATGAGAGGACAAATGAAGCCTTGCGGTAAAATTGTAAAAAGCATGCATTTCAAAAGCGCTTCAAGCGAGAATTGTAGATTCAATTTTCGCTTGAAGTAAAGCTTATTTGAGAAGATTTTCAAGAATATTTTTAAGTGAAAGGCCGTTGTGGCTAAGTGGAATAGTCTCTCAGGTCAGCACGCGCGTCCCAGTCCGATCGACGGCCGCAAGCCTAGGTTCGAGACTCGCGGGGGATCCCGACGACGACATCTTCTTCAGTAGCCACATACTGCTTGTACCATCTCAGGCACATAATACCCCTTTCCCTACTCTAGAGAGATAGTTCTAGACTTCACTTGACTTTAGAAAACACAGTATCAAAGACACTGAAGGAAGTTCATGTAAAAATATGAGGACTCCTCCGAGGACATGTATGAAGAGGTTGAAGAAGTTTAAATTATATACAGCGCTTAGATATTAAAAAACTGTCAAAAAACAACTAAATTGATATAATTAAAACTTAATATTTATGTACTGTAAAAAGTATATTATTGGAATTATGGCACTTTTCTATTTAATCGACGACATTTAAAAGAACTAGCGATTCATACGTGGCTTCGCCCGCTTAAACTTATTGTTATATTATAGCAAAATAATACTAAATCTAAATAAATTATTTACATCAATTGTAGCTTGTGTGTTTTTCTATATATACGATCGAACGATAAAGTTATATATACGATCTATATTACTGTAAAGTTTCATCTAATTTCATTTAGTATGTTTTGCGTGAAAGTGGAACAAACTTTTACATTTATAATATTAGTAGGATGTAATTATTTACTTATAAAACTTACAAAAAGAAAGTTAACGTGGAATTGCTAAGCAATCTTGAACTATGCTGAAAGTTCCAAGACTGTTCTTTTCTTGAACTTTCCAAAAAGATACAAAAAGATAAGATTGCAATTCAATTAAACTTCCTTTTCACTTTTAATTTGGTTTTAAATGTGATACGGTTAATAATGTTATATATAAATTAATTGAGGCCAGTCGTGGCGCAGGAGCACAAAGTGTTACTGTAAAATCGACTGGTTGTGGGTTCGATCCCCTCTGGAGTAAATGAAATAATAATTTAAATTTGTATTTTCATTTTCTTCGCTCTGGTGCCGCGCATAACGCGCCAAAACGCTGCATAGAGTTCCACCACTCAACACGCAATGCCTTCAGAATTTGGAGGAAAGTGGGGAACGGAGTTTATTAATACTAGGTTTCCTTCTGCCTATCCTACTAAGTGCGGGATACAGCGTTAAGCTGATTTAATTATTTTTTTTATTTATTAATTGTTATTATAAAAAAACACATTATTTTACTCTCTGCTACATGCTGTAGGAGGAGACATATTATCTAATTCATTCACTGACAAAAAAAATATATCTATTTAAACATTTTTAAAGTGTTATTACTACATTACACACTAAAGAAAGAAAAATAACTTATTTAGAAAACGTATAAAAATTTGAACCTAGCGGGACTCGAACCCCCGCCTGTTGTTGTTAGTGTCTATGTAGGGAGATTTTTACAAATAACCGCTACCCGAAAATAATTACTAAGAATTATCTTCTGGCAAGAGATCTGACCTGACATGGACCTGGTCGGTTTCCAGTCTGGTCGGTGTAACTGTAACACGACGGTTGAGGGTTCCATTTTACTCGAGGGAATTAATTTTTATTTTTTAATATTTTCATTTCTTCGCTCTGGCACCCAAACTAAACCCCTTTCTTGAGTTCCACCACTCAAGAGCAATGCCTCCGAAATTTCGGCGGAAAGTGGGGAAAGGAGTGTCTTAACACTAGGTTCCATCTGCCTACTCTGCTGTATGCTGGATACAGCGTGAATCAAACTTTTTAATTTTTTTTATTCAAATACAAGTATTCATATTTTTGAGCTCAGAGTGCCTGTGACTTACAACCACAGGTAAAGACTTCAGGGGCCCCTTTACAATGCAATAACACTTGCCTTCACTGCTCCTGCTCCAATATAGAAAATTACCTCAAAGAAAATAGAACCGCCTTTTATAGATTTATTCAAAATATGGCTGACTAATAAAGAACAATGTTGCAATAGCTTATATGTTGTGGGCATATTACAGTTAGTAAGACAGCATATTATTATCGGTAAATATAACAAGTTGACACTTATATTTAGAAAGATATAGGATGATGATAATCACTTCTTTTTTGTATTTCTGTCAATTTAAGAAACATAAGGTGACAGTGAGGCGAAAACCAAAATGAAAAAAAAAATCCCTTTTGTTCTGTTATTTAATTATGGCATTTTGATTTTCTCAGTAGGTAAATCTTTATTCATTTCACTTCAGGTACACACGAAGTAGGTTATACGATAAAAAAAAGAGATAATAGGAGAATGCAAGCCAAAAAAGGATACAGTTATATTAACATACGAATGAATACTTACAATAGCCCTGATGATCTACATTGTGTAAGGTTAGATTTAGGAGACGGTGTACTCTTGCGGTTATTTTCTCGTTGAACTCTTTCACTGCCACAGCGGCCGTGACCACTATCTTTCGCCTTGAAGTTAGCTAGAGATTGCTGCGTAGATTTGATTTTATAGTTTCGCTAGCTTTTGATTATTTTCTTCCCTAGTGAACGATGCGCAAGAGTTAAAAAAACGGGCCACGACTCGTCTAACGTAGTGTACATTACACTGCACTATATTCGTTTTAAATAATATTAATAGAAAAAAAATTGAGGGTAGTTCTGAAATAATTACTGTCGTCGTCCAAACTAGTATCTAGTATATAAAATATTCGAAACAAAACACAGAACACGTTCGACTCGGCCAGCCAATAGGGGAACGTGTTCACTTTTACGTAAGACACGGGTTCGATTCCCGGTTGAAGTTATTATTTGTATTTTTCTTTTGTTGTAAAAAACACAATAGTGATTTTGTGAGATTCAAAGTAGTTTTTTCTATTAGTTTAAAATTGTATATATATTTTTTAATTAAATATTGTATTATATATTTTTTTTTTGGGTAAGATTAAGTGTGTTAGTAACACGATAGTATAAAAATATTAGTTGATTGTGAATTCGATTCCCACTCCGGGGATTGAAATATATAATATTTGAATTTCTTCCCTCTGATGAATTCTCTCAAGTCGCTTTCAAGTTTCAGATTGATCTTGAAATGCATTCATAAATTTTATACCTATGAATAAAAACGAATTCTCAAGATCGATCTCATACTTGAGAGCGATTTATAAATACGAGCCTAAGTGTAACGGCAGCATATATAGCTTTAAGTTAAAAATGCATTAAAAAAAATAATAAACGAAATAATTATTTGACACTTAAATTCTTAAAAGATTCTTCAGGACCTTTAAGGCGCTAAAGATTACGATTTAAGATTTTACGACTAGAATTTATACGGCGCGGCGTTCTTAAACATAAAAGTCTATTACTATACTTATAGTTTCTTAGTTTTTTTTTTCATATGTTTTATACCTCGGCAAATAAATTTTAGTGACAAGACACTTTGTTATCAAGTAACTGAAATTATTTAGACCGTATCCGCATTTCGTCCATTCAGAGATACTGTGTTGAATGACGGTAGACTATGATTAATTGAGGTTATCGTGGCGCAGCGGGATTGTAAACGCAATGTTAGTGGGTTCGTATCGTGTTTGGTGGAATGATTACATTTAAAATATACTCATTTTACTATTTTGATAAGGCAATGGGCGGGATAGTGGTATGGCTTTCTGATATTTACCATTTAAAAAAATATATTTTGTATATTACATGTTTTATTCGTACTATGTTAAGTTACGCTTTTTAACGCGTTATTTTTCTTTTTCGTCGTTTTCTTCATCACTGAAGTTCCTACTCATTCTTGTAGACTCTAGTCGAGGAGCTGACGAGATACTTTCGTGCCTCCCTATCATCAGCTTGTCTTAATAATGAGTAGTCCAGTAATCTAAAAAAGTAGATTCATAGTATCTTCTCGTTTTTCCCCATGGGAAAAGCTACTGTGAAGCAGGGTGGGCAGAAGGAACCTAACGTTAAGACAGTGCATTCCCCAATTTTCGCCCAATATCCGAGACATCTGCGTGTTGACTGGTGGAACTCAACGCCGTGCTGTGTCCACTAGATATGAAAAATTGTGGAAATAAAAATAACCTATCCATTTAAAGTCCCTCAAATGAAGGGTCTAATATATCACTATTCTTATCTATCTAATAAAAACAGCCTGAACCTATCTATAACATATACATTATCTCTCCTACAAAACCAGGTAATGATTTACGTTTTATTTTCTACTTTTTCACCTTTCCCCACACATTCTGGCCGAGAATTCAGATCCATTAGCCTATAACCCGTATTTGTAAGTAATCCTTGTTAAATAATGGTCTCGTTTGACGCGGCTATGAACAAATAGCCTATAAGTGCGAGGGTTAGATACTGAGGGTAGCATTTTTTTTAGGTGTACATTTTGAATGGTGGAATCGCTTTGTAAGATGTTATACTTTGATTTGGTTGAATTAGTTTCTTGTTCGAGAGGATACTGTAGTAAAGTGGTATAACGACTGTAAACCATCGGTCATCACGGCCGTGAGTTCGATTTGTATTCAAAAATTTTAATTTTTATTATATTTCGTTTGAGGGAATTTAAATTGTTTTTATTTTTAGTTTCTATTTTTAGCTTCATACTGTATTCCGCACATAGCAGGGTAGCTAGAGGGAACCTGGGAACCTAGTGTTAAGAAACTCCGTCCCCTACCTTCCGCTGAATTCTGAAGGAATTTTCGAATTACGTGTTGAGTGACGGAACTCAACGTCGCGCTTTGCCCCGGTACAAGAGTGTAGAAATAAAAATATTAAATATTTCATTTCATTTCCTCAAGTGGAAATCGAACCCACCTATCGTATTGTATATTTTGTATATTTTGTTTTATTATATAATAACTACCACCCACCCACTTGGACGACTGAGTTGATTTCATTTCTCCGCTCACGTGAGGCAAAGCGGGACGTAAGTTCCATCTACCTAAAGCTACCTTCTTGATTAAACTTTTAAAACTGCTAAAGGTCATTATAACAAAACAGTAAGCTTAAATTAAAATATTTTCACCCATTAAATACAAATAGCTGATTGGATGTTCCTTAATTAGGAACACTAATTACCTCCTAGCTCTAAATTGATCATTTCCACTTTCAACATACGAATTTCGCTCAAATACCTGAAAATTAGACTAAAATCTGTCCAAATTTCAATATATTTTGGGCTAAACGCGTATTAATTACCCACTGTAATTCCTGTGACCAATCAGATTTAATCAAGATAAGTAGGCTTTAACTGCGATAATCTGCCATTAATTCTAATGTCAACATCTCTACATAATACATTAGGGCATAGCTGACAATCGGGGTTAATACATTTTAGTAAATAACAATTATTTAAGCAAAAAAATCAATACTAATAAATATATAATAATACTTAAAAAAAAATATATATAGTTTCAGATTAAAATATCATTGAGGAAAAACATTGTATATCTACTTTTAAACCTTCTTTTAAATATTACATACTGATATAAAATAAATGAAAGTTGAGAAGTTTGTTTGATTTAAAGCGCTTTTCTCAGTAATTACTACTTCGAATTATGCATTGATTGATGAAGGCTATAGAGTATGTACGGTAAAGTCGAAGTAAAAGCTAGTATGTAATATAGTTAGCTTAAATTTACGGCAAGGACGTGCTGCTATGTGCAGCGTAGTGGAAGAATTTCACGTAAAAATTGGAGAAGTGGTAGAGATATACAGTGAAGTTGTATAAGAGTCGATGTAAGTGTGGGTTCAAATGGGTATCAGTTGAAATAAAAATTGAATTTTGAAAAATTAAGTGTTTTTTATAATTACAAACTCCTAACTTAATGTTGTAGATGATTATAAAGCAACATACCCAAAGATAGTAATAAAATCTATTGGAACAGATGGACGCATAACGAGAAAAGAGGCTGAAACGAAAATGGTATGGTCAAATATTTCTATGTTTATATATATATATAAACATGGTGTTTCTTTATATAGACAAAATGCATGTGTATATTCGTCGTCTTTAATTTAGCTGAAAGTAAAAATCAAGTGTTTAATGTCTATTTTCCGTTCCTTACTTTCCGCCGAAATCATGTTATTAACCAATAATACTCGTATACTGATAAAATTAAAATATTTTTTTTTACAAGAACTACGAATTTGGGAGTGTAAAATGATTCATTTATTGTCAAAAATTGCAAATTCAATGTGTAAAATAATGAATTTGAACAGCAAAATTGTTAATATGATATGTAAAAGTATTCGTGGAACAAGCACGACACGTGTAAAACTGCAAAAAGGCAAAATTAAGTTGTACAAAATTTTACTCCTCACTCGGTTTGGTCAGTTTAATTTCTAGCTACTAACTTCTTAATTTGGTACCACTTGCAAGTGTAAATTTCATTTTAGTACCTTTAAATTTACAAGATTTTTGTCAACGATTGTGCTGCAATATTAATTTCTCATTGTTCCAAAGTATTGCAGTAAACTAGCTTTTGTTCGGTAGATTCATTTGAAATGTAGGTCAATATTTTTCACTTGGTAAGCATTTAAATGTATAGTAATTGTGAAATTGGGCAGTCTTAATGGTTGCCTTCGTGTTTGAATGTGAGGGAAATTCATTTTTTTTTTTGCCTCACTCTGTATCCCACATTAATATGTGGGTACCCTAATGGGTAGGGTAGGCTGAGACTAATTGTTAAGTCATTCTGTTTTGTGCACTAATGCGAGTTGTTGCGTGTTGAGCGTTAGAGCTCAACGCCACGTTTTATCATAAAAAATCTATGAAAACTGGCGTGAAGCTATATAAGAAAAACTATAGCTTCACGCTCAGTTTCAATTAAGACACTTCCGTTCACCATTTTCCGTCGAATTCTGCTCTCTTCTTTTTCTCTCTGATGTCTTCTTCTGTCCGATGAATTTCTCAACGCCGCGCTTTACCTCGACGCCAGAGCGAAGAAATGAAAATATTAAATATTGCATTTCCTCGAGTGGGAATAGAACTCATAACCTGTCGCGTTTACAATGACACCAATTTGACCGCGCGTCACTACTGACCTTCAATTTATGTAATATCATTTTTATAAAATATTTAAAGAAATCTTTACAAGTATTAAGTCTTAAATCTTATTCTTTTTTATTTTAGGTAAAAATAATATTATTTATATTATATCGTATAAGAAATCAAAAGAGCAATTTTATCTGGAAGTACTTTTGAGAAACAGAAAAAAAGGACTGCTTTTCTTAAAGTATATTTAATATTCTTTATAAAATTGTAACTCATATAATAAAATCGTTAGCTTCACCGCGTGAACGTCAACAGTATCTAATTTCATACATTAACACGTTTTTAATAACCGTTGCTAAGAATACATTTTGCTTAAAATACGTTATAACTATAGAAGTCTCATATCAGGGGTTCAACTACTATTCAGGGGGGGGATAATAAATTTCATTTCGCTAGTCCGGCACATCAAGACGCGGCGTTGAGTTGCGGTTGAGTCGCGGCACAGAATGTCTCGAATACGGGCGGGATACAGCGTGAAGCTGAAAAAAAAGTAATAATTTCCTTCTTAATCAAGTTTAAATAAAAAATAATTTAATTCACCCTTCACGTCCAGATTTCTAACAATAGCCAGTTTATGATAAGTCCATTATATATATTTTTTTCTTTTAAAAAGACTAACTAATCCACTTTGCTGGGGAGATGAAGGTGGATAAGAAAATTTCTTTGTACAGACAGTTTTTGTATGATTCATTCAAATTTTCTTTTGCTGCTTTATGACATTTTATTAGCTTGTTTATTAAATATTAATTATATTTTTGTCAGAAAATTGACTATAATTATTTTTACATTAAACTAGTTGTCACCGGCAGCGTTATTTGCGTGGATTTTAAAAGGTAAAATGGAAAAATCCGTTTTATTCCTGTTTCAGGTGATGAATTTTATCGGAATACCGATTCCGAAGTAAGCTCTGCTATTAACGTAATTTCAAATTTTTATTTACTAAAAATCATTATTTATATTAATATAGGCATATAGATTTATGCCCGCAAATTGGTCCGCG
>DVQK01000084.1:0-15897 GCA_018231685.1 Heliconius clysonymus
TATTAAATCAATAATCATGTAGTTTAAGCGGGCGAAGCCGCGGGGGGCCGCTAGTTAATAAATATTTTTTTTGGAGCCGTAGTGTAGCGATACAGTGTTTGACAGTAAACACGAGTGTGAGTTCAATTTTCACTCGGGGAAGTGAATAATTTTTATTTTTCGCTTTAATATCACTATAAAGAACAGCCTCGCAATGCCTCGAAAGTTAGGCGGTCGACTCAACTATATGAGCACTCTGCTTATCCTGCTATGCGGAAAAAAAATAAAGCTGTTTTTTAATAAAATAAAATTAAAAATCACTTATTTGCCTAATATTTTATTACATATTAAAACACTCTCAGATTTTTTTAAAAACATTTACGTTTACCACTTTTGGCCTTCGCTTTCTTAAGACATAACGTATTTAGTGACGGGATTCAACCTCGCGCTTTTGCCTCGTTACCAGAAGGAGGAAATCAAAACATTTAATATTTCATTGTCGAGCGGAAATCGAACCCACAACCTATCGCGTTTAAAGTGCCACGCTTGAGTTCTTGCCTTGAGTTGCCTTGTCTAGCCTCAACCCGACATACAAAAGGTGATTTATGTAAATAAATAAAAAAAAATGCCGCATGAATCCGGCGTGGGCCGCTAGTATAATCTAGTTTATGTAAGCAAGCAACAATAACTCGTTTAAAACAATAGTGACGTTATTTTCTTATATAAACTGTTTAACTTTGAAATTTTCAACTTTGCAGCGTTGTACGAGATGAATGACAAATGGATTTGCATAACTTCTGCAAACTTACTCTAGCATCATCTGTTCCTGGATTTATTCTGGAGCATTATCCCTTAATGCTCTTTTGAGTATTTTAAGAAGAGTTGTCAGGTTATTAAGAAACGTGTTGTCTGCGGTGTAAAGGAGCGGCGTTGAGTTCCGCCACTCAACATCCAATGTCTCGAAAAGTGAGGCGGTGCGTGGGGAACAGATTGTATTAACATTAGATTCCCTTTGTGTACACTGCTATAAAAAGTGTATAGCGTAAGGTTAAGAAGCTTCAGAATTCGGCGGAAAGTGGGGGACGAAAATATCTTAGTGGGAACGGAGTGTCTTATCACAAGATTTCCAGGTTTCTTCTGTCTACTCTGCTACGTGCAAGAAAGAGCGTGAAGCAAGAAAAGGAAAGAAATAATAAGAAAATTGTACACATATAATGCAGCTGAAATTTACGATATCTGATTGAAAATACTTCCCCTTTTGTTAATTCAATATAATATTGTTAAGTTTATATATTTTTCATATTCTACACGCATTGTATTCGGTACAAAGGGGCAGTTGACCAAACTTCAAACTTCATTGTGCCACAATGTACAACTCACATAGATAAATGTTGTGCTGCATTCTGCTATGTTAGAATTTACGCTTTATTTCGAATTTTCTGATAATGTACTTCTTAAGAATTGTGGAAAATTAGTCTTCCTAATACATTTTTAATAGATCGACTTATAAGTGGTAACAATATAATTATTAAATATCTATGTATATATATTATATAACTATTAAATATTTATGTATATATATTATAAACCCGCTTGAACTACAGTATTATTTATTTATTAATCTGAATTACTTTAAAGACAATATCTATATAAGTACATTGAAAAGCAAAATGTTAGCCAATTTTATAGAAATTTTATCAAACTAAATACGTTGAATTGATATTTATTTTATTTATAAAATTACTAAAATAAAACAAACACTAAATGGTAAGGGAAACTTGCAAAAATACAATAATGAAAACTACATCGTTTTCGGTTAAGCCTGCACATATTTAAAAAATAATAGTTATTTTAGGTTCAGGATCAGTCAGAAGTCAGAAGATTTGTTCTACTAGAAAACAACTCGGTTCTTTTTCTTTTAATTAATAGAATCAAGCACATTCTAAAGCACTTGTAACACTTGGAGTAGTAAAGCGTGATTTTTTTACTTATATATTATTTAAATTTTAAAAGCAGGAGACGTGTTAAATTCACATTTTATTTTAGGTACACACGTCTACAGCAGAAGAAAACGGAGTCTGAAAGCATTTACGACAAGGAAAACTTAATGTTAAGACGTTCTACTCTTCACTTACTGCTCTATTTCGAGACATTTACGAGAGAAGAACGCTATGTTTTATAATATTGTAAAAATATTTAAATATAATCATTTTCCCTAATGGATATTGAACCCGTACTTTAAAATAGACTATAATAGAAACGTAAACGTAATGTATCCAGTTACTAATGTACTACATTATTTGCAGCGGCCATCTTATTCATTTTGGCGCGTTACTGTTATGTCAGTTTGACAGATTGGTTGCGTTCAGAGATAAGGAAATACTGATTTATGCTTTTCCTACACTTTGTCTTTGTCGTTTAAAATAACTTATGTAAATAATGGTTCTTTATAATTAATTATTTGTCGAGGCCGTCGTGGCGCAGGGACACAAGTGTGAGACTGTAAATACAACGGTTTTGAATTCGATTCCGACTTAAGGGTATTGTAATATATTTTTATTTCGTTGCTCTGGTAACGAAACAAATTGCGGCGTTGAATTCCGCCTCACACGAATCTCACAATGGCTCGAAAATTCGGTTGAAAGTTGGGGACTACCGTCCCCCACTTTCCACCGACTATTAATGAGAACGGAGTATCTTAACACTAGGTTCCCAGATTCCCCCTGCTTTCCTGTTATGTGAAGAATATAAAGTAAAATTAAAAATATATCATTTAAGGCATTGTCTGAATTTAAAGACGATGAATATGGGTTAAAAATTACAGCTAGGCGTTAAGTTCCATTACTCAATCCGATATGTCTCGATTTCGGGCGTAAAGCTGGGATCGAAGTGCCTCGACAATAGATTCTTTAAATAAAAATTTGTGACACGATTAGGATGCTTTCAGTCATAAATTTATTCTGTCTGTTTTTTTTTCTGTTATATATTATGATAAGAATACTTATACAGTAAGCATTGAGATACAGACGTATTATAACATTTACGTTACATTCTAAATATTGAAATAAAGAAAATTAGTATCGAACGATTCATCTTTGCATGTTTTTGTTTCTTTACGTTACATTGTATGAAACTTATAAGAAGATATACAAACCTAATTTACATAACTAATAATTTACTTAAATCATTACAAACTAAATCCCAATGCGATTGCGGGCTCAAGATCTGCGAAGTCAAAGTTTATTTCTTATCATAAAAGTATACGAGGCTATAAATATATTTAATTACAATTTCGGTTCATATACCTAAGACAACATCTCAGTCCGGACGCCCGAACAACTTCAGTGGTTAATTTAAGTGACTTGGAATGGCCTTATTAAATCGAATCATAAAATACTGGGTTAAGTAAGTTTTGGGGATTGAGTTGCCTACGTCAGTAGGAGTGCACACGAAGAATCGAATCCCTACATGCGATCCCTGGGTACTGTGAATCTGGCAACATTTTGTTGGGAGGCATTAGCCGAGGCTGGTTACCACCCACCTGACAAAGTCGTGTCGTGAAGCCTAGTCGTGTTTCGGCTTGTTGTCAGGTGAAACCGGATAGGAAAGTCGGGTCAGAATAGTTGTGTTGTATGTAGATCTAAAAAACTTTCACACATAGATCGTCGCCTCTGGAGGCTGATCATGGAGGGTAAAGGGATCTGAGGCAAGGTTTACCCTGAGTATATCCTGAAGCACAATTTTAAATACCGTGCAGGAGTTTGCGTATACGTTCGTGACGACATCTGCTTTCGGCCGTCTTCGTAAATTTGATGACCCCTCTTTTTCATTTCTTTGGGCACTCTTAGACTTGAGCATTGATAAAATAATCTATACCTATGTATACCGTTCACATAGTGGGGGATCAGGAAATATCTAGGCTTGCCAAATACTCTGGCGAATAGTTATTTCCATACCGGGATATAGACCATGCTGGAAGAGAAACATGAAAGCTTGCCTTAACGTTAAATCTTACTCAGTTGGTCCAAGGTACAACACGATGTTGAGTCGCATACGTCCTATTGTTTAGATCTTTTGCTGACAACTAGACCAGACCGCTACTTAGTGTCAATTTCACCACTGTTGGGTGGATCTGACCACTGGTCGGGTGAAATCTGTGTCGATATACTCTCCGCTCGACCCCAGTCCAATAGGAAATCGGCGAGTATGGCGATACAAGTCAGTGGATTAGGATGAAATGAGGTCTTTTTTGCTTCTTATCCTTGGCAATCTGTGTGCTTCTCCTCTAATGATCCCTCAGTATGTGCGGAAGCTGTATGTAACAGATGTGCGAAGCGTGGGTGTGGAGTATTATATTCCATTTTCCGAAGTGCCTCTGTCAAGCAAAGCCCGCCCTAGGTTCGGGCCTGAATGTAAACACGCCATACTGCTAAATCAACAGGATTACCGAACCTGGGCAGAAGCTCGTATCGCTCGCGCTATGTCTACCATAGCGGAGAAATGAAAATTATGTTAATATTAAGATGGATACTAGAATGGAGACAGAATCAACCACCGCCAGTTACGTCTATAGTCAGATGCGGTCTTACTTTAAAAGAAATAACCTGACGATTATATTATATTTTATGATTTTATTTGTAAAACACATTCATTCTTATAAAAATGGGGCCAAAAATATGTAAAATTAAACTCTTTTTTTGTATTAAACAAAGTATTATTCTTTAAGTAACTTTCCTAAGTTTTAAGGCTCAGACATGCACAGGCGTGGAGCCGTGAATAAGTATTCAGCCCCAGTGAAAGTTCACTTCTAATTATGTGTTGACACGACTATAACACCACGTTCTATTCTTAACATAAAATATTCTTACATTTATCAATTTAATGGTCCTGACCCAATTTTATATAAATAACTAGGAACCCGCTCACGGTTTCACCTGCTTAACCTACTGAATTATGTACTACGTTCCTGTTTTAATATATACAGCGCACTTAAGATTTCTAATGTGAAAATTATTAAAGCCATAGGTTGCATTTTCGTAATTCCTATAAGAATATCCAATTGTTCAGTATGAAATTATTCCATATTTAAAAACAGCTTCACGCTACACCCCGTTCCTCATCATACATCAAATTTTCGTGATTTTATGTGTTGAGTGGTGAAACTCAACGTCGCGCTTTATCTTTTTACCAGAGCAAGGAAATAAAAAAATATACATATTCAAAGTAGAAATCCATCGCGCCTACAGTTAGACGCTGTGCCTCTGTCAAGCAAAGCAAACAAAAAAATTAAATATGTAAAAAAAACCGGAAAAGCGCGAGTCGGGTTCACCCACCGAGAGTTCTGTACATAAATTGGAGGCCTCTAACTTTTTCTGAAATTCAAGTTTAGGTTAGCCAGAGCCCTTTCATCTGATACCTCACTTGAACTAGCGGCTTTAATACCAAATTTTACGCCCCTTTTAAGACTATTATTTTTTAGAATTTAACCATTAATGTACGGTTTTCAAATTTTTTCCTGAACCAGTAATATCTGTAGATGCTAGCTGAATAAATTCATAATTCTAGGTCAACCGAAAGTACTCTATTAATTTTGATTCCCTTGATAGTGTCGAAATACGCGTTCTTTGCCATATCTTTTTTTACGTAAATGTAGGTATACCATTTTTTCAGGAAATCATAGGACCGTATATTGGAATATACGATTTGAATTTCAACTCGATAACTAATAATAACTCGTTCCTGAGATAAAAGCTCTTTACAGACAGACAGACTGACAACAAAGTGATCTTATAAGTGTTCCTTTTTTTGTTAAAAGATACGGAAATCTACAAATTAATGAAAAGGTCTTCTTGTCAACCTCTCTCAATTGCAAAAGACACATAAAGATATATAATAGGACTAATTCTTGCCCACCAACCTAGTTTGCGTGAACTTGGAGATATTCTCTCTTAGTGCTCACCAATGAACCTACGCACACGAACGCAAATTTTCGGCGTTCTACCCTACATCGTTCCGGCTATGTGATGTTTGCCCGAAAATTCCAATTTAATTGCCTCATGCTTAAAAAGCAACATTATAAAAAATCGGAACTCTCAGTAATATTTCAAATGTATTACAGACATTTATAACAGGCTATTAATTTTAAAGAATTACAACATTAATTATATTTTTATATTTCGTTTTTTGGACACGTTCAGTTATCTTAACTCACTAACCCCAAGCAATGGACTATATTTTCTCACAAAAACATTGTATTTATAAAACAGCTTCATGTTTTTTCCCGCAGGGTAAATAAAAAAAAAAGTTAAAACATTATATTATATTTTCAAGACATTACCTGTAGAGTGAAACTAAAAGTGGCAAGAAAAAATGGAAATAATTCATTTCCACACGTGAGAATCGATCTCAAAACCGTCGCGATTAGTCAGATACCGTTCTACTGCGGCACGATAACCAAAAAGTTGTATTATTTATATTAAAAACCAAAAATGAAAGTAATCTCTCCAGTTACCCTACATATAAAATGCCATCATATATGGATACAGGCAGTTTGTCTGTCGGTGCCTTATCTACATGATCCTCGCATACTGCGTTATGACGATAATGACTGCGTAACGGCCGTATTTGCGAGCTTGATGAAGACGCTAATTGGCTTCTGTGATATCAGAAAGATATTGTGATGCTGGGTAAAAGAATATTATAGTATACTTGTAATAATTAATCTTTAATATATGTTTGAGGCCGTCGTGGCGCAGGGGTAAAAGGTTGTTGGTTTCATACGCAATCGGAGGAATTTATATATAATATTAATTTCCTCGCTCAGGTAAAGGCATAGCGCGGCCATGAGTTCCACCTCTAAGCATGCAATGCTTCAGGAATTCGGAGGAATGTGGAAAACGGAAGAGTCTTAACACTAAGTTCCCAGTTTCCCTCTGACCATCCTGCTACGTACAGAATGTAGTGTGAAGCTAAAAAAATATGTTTGAAAGTTTTTTTTTTGTTTCTCTATTTTGTTAGACGAAGAACACCGTCGAATTACGCGACTTTATATGCAATGCCCCGAAAAATTTGCGAGTGTTTTAACACTATGTTCCGTCTGCCTATTGTGTTATGCTAAAAGCTGCTTTTATAAAAGTTTAAATGGATGTAGATTTTAAAAATGGTTGTTATATAAAAACTTGACAAGCGGGCTACCCCAGGGGTCCGTGCAAAAATTGGAGCTCTCGAACTTTTTCTGAAATTCTAGCTTAGCTTTGCCGTAGCTGATAACTCACTTAAACTAGCGGCTTTAATAACAAATTTTGCCCCCCTTTTAAAACTAGTATTTTCTTAGAATATAACCACAAGTGTATTGTTTTCAAATTTTTCCTAAACTAGTACAGTAATTACATTATTTTAGTAAAATAAAAAAAAAACACATTAGATATTTATTTATTTACTCCATATCTAACTTTAAAACAAGACCAATTGTCTAAATGATGCACACGGGTCCGGATATACAGATTGATGTCCAAAATCGACCGATTCTTAATTAAATATTAATAATCAGTCAGAATCAAAGAATAGTACACAATAGACGAATATGTAGATCAATTTTGACTACAGGGAGAGGTACCTTGTATTACAACTTATAAAAGTTAAGTTTAAGTTTGCGTGTGTGTTAACTTTATATGAAATGTTGGTTTTCTGAGATACATATATGTTCTACCTATAAAATTTCAATTTTCGCGTTTATTCCTTTTTTTTTTTTTTATAAGTTCTCACTTCAAGCCAATTTTTTTTAATCCTAGGTCTAAAAGAAGCACCTAACCTATATATAGGCTTTTATTACGCGACGTATTTTTTAAAGCTGTATCTCCACAAACGGCAGGGTAGACAGAGGTGATCTACTGTTAGGACACTCCGTTCCCCATTTTCCGCCGAATTCCGCAGGCATTGACTGTTGAGTGGCGAAACTCAACACCGCACTTTGCGACACCTCGACACCAGAGCGATAAAATGAAAATATACATTTAAATAAATATTTAATTTCCTCTGTTTCATCGGTACAGGTGTTATAAGTTTGATGCGGCTGTGTGTTTGTCTGTGACACTGTAGCTCTTGAATTAATAAACAGATTTGAACGCGGTTTTTTTTAATCGAAAGCCATGTTCATCGCGTTGTTTCCTAGTTATGTTTTATGAAAATAAATATCCTATGGGATTAGTATTTCAAGCACTTTGAGAAAATGAGGTAGAGATATTTTTGGTCGCTGTTTTTTTATTTTAAATGTCACTATATGTAACAAATGAATAAATACACTACGAATAAGCTATATATCAACATAACTCCCCAAATGAACATAACTGTAGCTATGAGGTATTAAAATAATCTTTAGAAAGATCTACATTGAATGAACCATGAACACAAAGAAACCGAACGACTTCATCTAAAAGATTGCATTCTGTAATCATAGACCATTGAAAATAGATTAGTGGAATAGTAGAAATTTGTGTCTATGAACAACCTAAGCAAAGTGTGCTGGTGCATATATAGTTAATGTTTTTTTGAACTTTACAGTGAAGTCAGTAGTGGCGTAGGGGCATTAGCGTGCTAGTGTATACGCGACATGTTGTGGGTTCGATTTCCATTCGAGAAAATGAAATATTTAGTCTTTTTATGTCCTCGCTCCGGTAACGAAACAACGAACAGCGGCTCCGGCACTCAACATCCAATGCCTCCAGAACACGGAGGACAGTGAGACCGGGGTGTCTTACTACTAGGTTCCCAGGTTCCATTTACCAACTCTGCTGTAAAGCTAAAAAAAACTGAATATCTCAACACTAAGTTACCTCTTACTACTCTGCTATACTATAAAAAGCGTGACATTATTACAACGTGAATTATGTTTAATTCTATGCGGAATCATTAAAAATAACATTGAGCACCGTCCCAAAGATCTCATTTGGTTAATACATGCAGTTTTTAGTACAATTGAACTTTTAATTTGTATGAAACTTTTTTTACAGAAGTTATACAGTGGTCGCAAACGAGGTGCGCCCCACGAGTGCCGTTTAGTGGTTCGTTAGCTTTATCAGTTCGTTTTTGAGCTCACTTTTCTCTTCTATATGGACGTTCGAATTTGTTTTAATTGTACTAAATTTTCAACAAATGATTATTTAATAGATAATCATTAGTTGAAAATTTAGTACAATTAAAATTTGGCGTTTTTTTAGCTGCACGAAGCAAATTAGGCAGAAATAACTAAGTCCTAATGATTACTAATAATTACAGAGATATTTCTGAGGCCAGTCGTAGCGCAAGGGCACAAAGTGTGACTGTAAAATCGACTGGCTGTGGGCTCGATCCCCACTCGAGGAAATAAAATATTTTCTTATATTTGTATTTTCATTTCTTTGCTCTGGTGTCGAGGCAAAGCGCGGCGTTGAGTTCCGCCATTCAACACACAATGCCTCCAGAACTTGGCGGGAAGTGGGGAACGGAGTGTCTTAACACTAGGTTCCCCCTGCCTACCCTGCTTAATTTTATTTTACAGAGATATTTAGTGTTAAATGGTGGAACTCAACGCCACACAAATTAAAATCATAACAATGTAACTTATTGAAGTAGATATTTCACATAACGAGGGGTGGCCAATAAAATGAGAAGTATGACGGAGTTTTTAAATATTTAAATATCCAATATGTTTCCATTAGGAATTGAACATAAAACCAACTCTTAGACACGTACAGTATTTCACCATATGCATAAGTTTGTTAACCATTTTTTTTTTATTTTAAAAATGTTATCCAACACTACAGATAGTAAAATATTTTTAGAGAAACATATAAAAATTTGAACGCAGTGTTCGAAAACGTCTGAAACCGTACAACCGCTCTGCTTACTAAACCATATGTTCTTATCAAGCCATGTCACAATTCTTATATGTGCGGTTATAAATTATTTATCTTGTGAGGAAATAACGAAATTGTGAGGAAATAAAAAAGAGGAGTAAGGAAATTTAAACAGTATTTGTTAAATCGACCTTACATATAAACAAATGGAGATGTTAAGAGACAAGGAATAATAATAATCATAGAGATGAAGAAAAGACGGAATGCAAGATCAGTGTAAATGGTAAGATATAAGAACAAGTGAATGAAGTGGTATACTTGGGAAGTATGTTCAGTAGATATGGTAAATACGAGATGGATGTGGAAAGACGTACTGCTGCCGGTAAAATGGTTAACGGAGCCCTAGCTTCATTGATGAGACGGCGAAACGTCAGCACACCGTTTGGCCGTACACAAGGCAGTGTTGGTACCGACGTTGTTATACGGCAGCGTAACGTGAGTATTATAGAAGAAGAGTGAAAGAAAGATGAATGCCGTGGAGATGCGATCTCTTCGTAGGATATGCGGAGTCAGCTTAACTAATCGAATTCGCAATGAAAAGATACACACAATGGTAGGTACTTAGTACTACGTAGGTAGCAAGGATGTCACGGAGAGAATGGAGAAGAACTTGCACAGCTGACGAATGAGTAATGACAGAATGGCAAAAAAGATTTATGATAGAAAAGTGAGTAGTAAGAAAGGCAGGGGGAGACCTAGGTTGACCTTCGCAAACGCTTACAGTCTCACGCCTGTGCCCCAGCGCTACGACTGAACTGGAACAGTTTTTCTTTAAAAATATAATTTACAATAAACGTATAACCATTATTAAAATTGACACACTATATATTACAGTAGTCTTATATATAGATATATATTTTTACTTTAAGTTTAAAAGACGAGGGGTGATCAACTAACCAGTAAAAACAAGAAGACGAAACCAAGTAACAAATAACTTGGCTCTACGACACTCAAGGGAGCGTCCACTAAGTCCAATAGCGCAAGGTTTATATTATATATACATGTACACACATACATACATACATAGTGTATAGTAAAACCGTAGACGCACAGAAGGACAGATTGATTAATCAATCTGTCTATTTTTGGGATATAGTATATGTTGACACAAAAAATTTAGTGGACAGTCTAGTGTTGTATCTGTAAAGTACCTATCTATCGAACGAATTTAATTACGTAGGCGCTATAGCCATGTTGGAAAAATCTGGTCGTGAGTTCGAATTCTACTTGTGAGAATGTTAATATTTAAATTATTGCCATTTCTTAGATTTGACTAGATGTTTGCCACATTATGTCAATAAAATGCGGGGGTTAAGGCTTTTACTTGTATGTTTTTAATGCAGTTAATATTCACTTGTAATAATGCAGAGAAATCATAAATTATTATATTTTTTAGAAAATGAATGAAATATGTAACGTAGTTGGACTCAAGACTTGGACAATTTTCAAGAGGCGCGGGTCCGAGTCCTGCTACGGTTAAACTTTGTACCTTTTTTATATTATCATCAAAAATAAAAATAAATAAAATATTATAATAATAGATAGTATCAATGGATAGTAAGTATAGCAAAAGAACAAAGAATGCCAAATACATTTGATAATTGTATCATCAAATAACTCATCGCCCCATTTTCGCCCAGAGTCAGACGTTTGTCTACTGCACCACAACGGCCCCCAATAAAACGTGTTCATATTATAATAACAATATATATTTATAAGATAAATCCTTATATGTTTAGTTATGAGACATACTTAAATATTTTTATAAAAATTTTCTATGCATATAAATTGTGATGCACATATACTATTCTACACCAGAATCGATATAATCGCGAAACTACATTAAATTCTGTTGCCTGTCGAATTTTTATTAATTTCAATATTTTTTACATAGACCAAATAATATGTAAATAATCCAAAGTGAAGTAATATAAATCTTTACGAATAGTCAGTCAGCAAGTAAGTAAAGATATAATGAGAATTTTCTCATTACCTTTAAGCAAAAAATGTATTTTAAACGCAATTCTATACGATAAAGTACAATACAATATGTAAGTCATATTATGCAGTTAGAAATAATTTGTGAAACTTGTGGTTTAGCGTAATTGAATTATTGTACGACCTTCGCAGCTATTCAGCGTGGATGTGGCCTACGTGAAACCAAGGAATGAAAAATATATATAAAATTGGATTTATATTGAAATATTAATGCTCTATACATATATTAAGCAACCTCGTTTTTAACTGTCAGTAAATATTACTCATATTTTTGTTTTGTGATAGACATACGTGCAACTTTTTCATTATAATAGTTCATAATTGTAAAAAATATGTGTATCTAATATAAATTATAAGAAAATAAAGAATCTTGTGTGTCAAATTATGCTTAAACATTACGCAAAAAACAAATTACCCTAGACAACTTACCAAATTTTTAATCCTAACGAATAGACACTCATTCACTAGCCTTCACTGCATCTTCTCACAAAATGTCTCTTCCTCATAAAACATCCATGTTTAAATCGCAAAATCATATTAAAATTTATTATAGTCCAAAAATTTACAAAATTTCAAGCACTATCTATGCATGTTCTACAAAAAATACAGTTCGTAGAGTCCATTGCGCCCAATAGATTTGTCACAAAAACAATTTATCACCCATAGGACATTAATATAAGATGTCATACCGACACGTACAAATAATGACGGGCAGCGCAATCCACGTGTGACCGCCACACTTAACCAAACATAACTAACAAAACTTCCTTGGGAAACAAATTAAAAACACACTTTTCGCGCCAAAATATATATATCTCTACATTTTGTTACAATTAATAATACGAATGGACTCTTATGAGTGGACGTTCAACGCTTTGATCTTTTATGTTAACTCCTCAGTGTAGAGTTGTAATTTAAGCAAAACTGGGTCGTAGTGTGTTCACTGAAGTGACAGAGTTTTTCGTATACGCACTATTAATTATATTGTTTTTATATACATTTGGCACTGAATGACAAATAAAACAATCTATTTTAACATTAGTTAGGTACAAATATACAATCATAAATCACGATTATCTATGTTACTTGAACGCACCTGAAGAGAATACGCGCGAAGCTCATCTGTCAAATTCGATGACGCCCAGGTTTGCCGCCAAAACGTCCCTTTCAATAGACACGATAGCATTGTTCTTGACACAAATCACTAATATATACCATAGACTATATATTGATTTTTTTTTATATGTAGATAATCTGTCAATAGGATTTGATTTTATTATTGAAGGTTTTTTATCGGGTCGCGCGTAGCCGACTGGCGCGTGAAATGTTGTAGGGCGGACTGGGCGTTTGTCGCCGCGAATTCTTCTATTCAGTTTTTCTTCGAATCATATCAGTGGACAGTGGGACGCGCTATTTATAATTGTATCGGCTTTTTCCTTTTCACGTTATTGTTATGCAAGTTACCTATTCGTACCATTGTGGTGCGTTGAATTGTGTTAGTAATGTTAAAAGTCGATTGATTTTATATCTTTTTTTTTTTAATGTTGCCTACTTTTTATATAATTTATTTGTATAATAAATTATAATACCAAATGTATATCGATAATAATAAATTCTAAGCAGACATACATAACTAATAGCTACATTAATCACATCAATCGTAAAAAGGAAGAAGCGCCAGAGTATGGTCTGTATTGAAAGTTATTATTAAATGAATCAAAATACCTTCTGATTTGAACCTACTTCACCAAAGATTGCTTGTAATTAACCGATCACATAAGATATATATCATGAATTAATTGTATTATAAATATATTATAAACTTTGAGGCCGTTGTGGCGCAGTGTCTGTCTGTAAACTAGACGGTTATAGGTTCGATTTCCACTTAGGATTGTGTATTATCTAATATTTTTATTACCTCACTCTAGCAACAAGGCAAAGTGCAGCGTTGAGTTCTGTCACTCAACTCACAGTGTCTGAAAATTCAGCAAAAGACAGGAAACGGAGTGTCTAAGCACTGGGTTCTCTATGCCTACCTTGATATGAGGAAAGCAGCGTGATGCTGTTTGTAACTAAATCGAAATTGGTAAGACGCTGCAAGATATTACTGTCAAGAAGCTGTTAACATAGATTTCAAAATTTATTAATATGTTACAAATAGTATAAATATAGAAAGCTATAAAATATTTCATGATGTAATTATAAATTTATGTAAATACTACGAAGAAAAATATAAATAATTTTAAATATCTTCCCGACTATAGAACAAGAGCACTTTGTATAAAAACAAGAACCGTTGTTTTGTTCATATATTATAAAAATGAAGTCCGCAGGAATTTCGAGAAATCCTTTCTTAATGCTCTCCTGCACTCCTTCTACCATACCAAATTTCCAGCTTCTAAGTGCAGTGGCGGTCAAAACTACTTTCAGTTCCTGCTCTAAGGGCAATCAGTTATCCCTGCCGAGCAGTAAAGTCAAGCTATTCTTTGATCTGACTATTCAGTCACTTCATATAGTTTACGGCGTAACTCTGTTATTTTCATGTCCTCGTTCAATAGACTAGCTAGAACAGACGAAACTGCAACAACCAATATACCTTTTAATGCCGTCCATAACAAAGCCATTCCTTCAGTTCTTAACCCCGCTTTGCCCATTTCCCTTGTTGCAACAACTGCATCATGTTAGTGTGTTTGTATCTCGTAGATGCTTATATGTGCATGTGGAAGCTTTTAGATGATGCGTGAGCATGTATGTGTCGGGTTGTGAGTCTCCAACTGTCTGTGTGTTAAGCACATTCAGGTCTAGGTTCCGTTTAGAGCTGTTTCTCCTTTCAGCGCAGTGGAGGAGCAATCCACGAGAGTTCGAGTCTTTTTAATATGGCAGATCATCTACGGGATACAGCGTGAAGCTGATTTAATTTTAACTTCATTTATTTAATCTACGGTCAGTCTTCTCTCATTTTTATTTCGAATTCAAATCGGGTAGCAACAAACCATGGGCACTCCAGTAGTATGTACCATACTAAATCTGATATATTTTCATCGCACTCGCATCGTGAAGAATCCTTCAATTTAAATCTATGAAGATATTCTGCTATACCACCGTGGCCTAATAATATTTAAACACGTAACGGAGTAAATCGCGTTACTTTGCCTATTTATTAAGCTTCTACAACCTCTAGGAGGATTTTTTCACACATCTGGTTTCTTCTTTCACATTCACACATGAGGTTTTAGATAACTTTTCTCGAAAAATAAATTTTCCAACACAAAAAGAATTACTAAAATCGAACTGGTAGTGTCTTCTTCCTCTAACAATAATTAAGTATACATATTTAAGTGAAAATCGAACCCACATCTGTCATATACCTACCGACTATACGCGTCGACGAGTGTCGCTATTGAATACGTAACGCCTCCAGAATTCGGCGGAAAGTGTCTTAATGGGAACGAAGTATCTTACCACTAAGTTATCAGATTCCCTTTGCCTATCCTGCTATGTGCGGATTACAGTTTGAAACTAATTACTAATGCATAAACTTATAAATATTACAATACTCTTAGATTTTGCTATAAAATGGCAACAGGTATCACTATCGCGTATCATGTTTGTTTTTGTCATATTGTACACATCGTACAACCGATGGAGGCATATGTCTATCTTTTTACGAGCGTGATATACATAATAGTATAACTTTATGTGTACACCCGAACGTGATTTTGACACGATTTGGCAATTTTTATATTTCTTTGCATATATAGGTTTGAATATTTAAGCCTTCGCTTGAATGTAAGACTATGAGATACATTATTAAAAATACTAAATTGAGAGGCATTTGTTTTTTAATGTTAAGAATGCATCTTTATTTTTCAGATAATCTAAATTGGCTTTTAAAAAAACAATCAGATTATCTACAAACCAATCAGATTATCTAAATCTTACAAACGTAAATTTTTCATATACCAAAAACCAACATCATCATCATCATCATCGACAGCCGTCAATCATCCACTGTTGGACATAGGCC
>DVQK01000085.1:0-15834 GCA_018231685.1 Heliconius clysonymus
GAACCCACAACCAGTCGATTTTACAGGCACACCCTGTGCCACTGCGCCACGACTGACCTCTATAGTATTATATATAGTAGTTAGTATATATCATTTCGATGTAGCTCATTGTATAGTGGACTTGTAGTGAGAAGTAGTCCTAGGTATAGGGCGTTTGGATTTGTGTCAGACACAGCTCTTAGTAGCGATGTGAGCACGGACAGAGTTGCAGGTAATATCTAGTATTATTACATGGTTAATTTATTCATAGAATCTGTATTAATATTCAAATAAGACCCGGTGACTTTGCATACAATTCTTTCAAATTTAAATTAATTTGTCACCTAATGTATTGTTTTTGTGTGTAAATTTTGTTAGAGGTGGTCTTCATTTTCATAAGGTGTAGCTATGGCACGTTGGTATACCTATTTTGGTACAAATTTTTGTGTTTTGCCAATATGTGACATACAACTTTTGATGTTATTATTTTATTACATTTATTATAAAATATTTCGGTCGTCGTTACGCAGAGGCTCAAGGTTGCGACTGTAAACACGACGGATTTCCACTTAAAAAAATATATTTAAAATGATAAATAATTTTTTTCTTCATCTCTACAGAATTAAAGCGAAAAGCAAATATAGATCTTCACTTCGCACCTAAATTTAACACATTTAACAATTGTATTAAGTGGCGTAATCCAACGCCGCTAATTAATCTATTATCATATTTACAAAGCAATCCAATTTAAAGTAGGTCGTTCAAATCTAATACATCCATCAAAATCCTAAATGTCAGTACTTAAACAAAAATGAATGTGTGACGTTGAATGATTTTGTCTAACGAGGTATAGTTTGATTGATGAGACTTGAAAAAATACCTATTAACTATTGAACTTTGTATGACACTAGTACATTCACGTTGCTTTTTGCTCGTGAAGTGTTACAATTTTTTTTGTCGCGAGTTTACTTTGTTGCCCCTATAGTAGAGTAGAGAATAAAATTGGTGCCAAGACACTCCATTACCCACTTTCCGTAGAATTTTCGAGGCACTGATTGTTGAGTGGCGGAAGTCAACGCCGTGCTTTTGGATACTAGAGTGTAGAAATGAAAATATTAATAAATAATAATTCATTTCCACGTGTGGCGATAGAATTCGCAACCGTCGCGTTACAGTCACAAGCGAGCCACGGCGGCCTCAAATAATAGTATATAATAGATATCTATATATATATTATATATATTTTAGTATAACTAATATTGACCAAGGTTTCGCGGCGTCGTGTTACTTTACAATGTTGTGACAGATCAAGCGGAATCACGTGTTAAGGACATGCATTTCATCTTATTTTTCCATAGAAATTTGTTTTAATGCGAAAAGAAGCTTCACGTTTTTTCTCGCATAGTAGGGTAGGCAGAGATAATGTAGTGTTAAAATATTCCTTTCCCCATTTTCCACCAAATTTATAAGACTTGGCGTGTTGAATGGCGGAAGTCAACGACGAGTTTGCGCTTGTGGTATGCGTTGTATAAATAAAATACTTTAACAGTTCTGGAAAATGTGATTTTATTACCAAAAAGGCGAAATAAATGCAATGCTCCAAAAATCTTAAGCAAATGTTGGTAGTTTTTATATAATTTTTAATGAAATCAATTCTTAATGCTTAATGAAATCAATAAGGTGATATATGATTATAAAAAATAATTGCATGAGGCCGTCATGGCACAGCAGCACCGCATCAGTAAGACAAAGTGCGGCGTTAATCGCCACTTAATACGAAATGTCTCGAAAATAAGGGGGAACTGAGTGTCTTAATACTAGGTTTATTAGTTTACCCTGCTACATACGGGCAACGTGGGGTTAGAAGTGACGAAAACAAAGAAAAAACCAAATATGCCTCTAATTAAAACGAATATACATATCCACAAAACCAAAAAGGTAATTTAAAATGTGAAAAATAATATGAATATCTCAAAAACTGATCACTCGTCGCCGAGGCAATGGCCGCGCGGCGGAAACAGGTGTTTGTAATAACGTGTAGTAGGTACGAATAGATATAGGGCCTATGATATGATCGTTCAGAATGCATTACATCTATACTATAGTATAGTATTGTAAAGGATTACTTGGCATAGTTTTAAAGTGATTTCGTGGATGATGACATGGATGAATGATCAATCTATAGGTAAAAGTGAATAGCAGGGTAGGCAGAGGCAACCTGGGAACCTAGCGTTAAGTCTCTCTGTTCCCATCAAATTATTTCGCTCTTTGCCTCGTTACCAGAACAACCAAGACCTCAATTTAACTTAGTAACAATATAACTTTTAATTTCGGAAAATGTAAAATGTTCTAAAAAAATATAATTTTAAATTTACCAATATAATTGACAAACTGTTGTGTCGCCTACAAAAATTTTATACTAGGGATATAGTAGGAGTGTCTTAAAGGGTTCCATTTACAGTTTTTATCTGAAATATTTACTCGTATGATATTTTTAACTCTTACATTACTGAGCGACTGATTACTTGATTTATATAATTAAAATTTGGCAAAGTTACGTCTTAATCACCACAAACACCACGTACCGGGCAATGTCTTGTCTATTTATTATACTGTCGTAACCTAAATCTGTTTTGCCAAAATAAAAACAGAGAAATAAATAAGATGCGTGCGTACTTCTATAATCAGGCTTTATTATGAATAATATGTATAACACGCATATAATAATGTATAATTTGTATAATCTTATAGCTATTATAGTACATTAGTCAATTATAAATATATTTGCATTGCCGATAATGGCGTATTCATTACCAATGTAGTATGGTCATCGGTACTAGTAACTAAATGTGTGGCTGTTATCTAAGTTTCTTTGTATTTTTTTGATTATTAACAATAAATTTGTTATATCTATATTAAAATTGTAAAGTTTGTTTGGTTGAACGCACTAATCATAGGACCTACAGATTCGTTGTAGCCCAAAGTAGGTAGGCGAAGGTAGTAGAATTACCTCGGGCACTACGAATTGGTCATGTGTTACTCTCTCAACACTTAGTTATTTTGTACTTCGTTCCATTAAGACACTTCCGTTCCCCATTTTCCGCCGTATTCTGAAGGCGTATTGAGTGCCTCATTACTTTGGTATATCTAGGTAATATTTCATTTCCTCATGTGGGAATCGAACCCACAACCTGGCGAGTTAACAGTTGCATCCTTGTGTGTTGTTGTGTGCACATGCTAGGTCTCATCAACAGTAGTTAAAGTTTTGATAAAACCTTTGTGAGAAAAAAAAACATTTTATTTAAGGTTTGAAAGCACTCCCTTCATCATAAATAGTATTTAATAGAATAACTTATTTCCTTAGTTAGTACCAACATATAAAGTTCACAGCCATTAAAATAACGAAATGCGTATTCTCTATATAATATAATAATATTATAATTGTGATATAATTACACGTTGTTAAACTGTCCGTCTGATGGTCGTCTTTAATTATAGTGTAATTAGCTATAGTTATTTAATTTTTACTAGAATTACAATCATACGCTATGAATGGCTTATAGTTAGTTAAAAATTCAATAGACGTAACTTAAGACTAGACGCGGCGTTGAGTTTCGCCACTCAATGTGATGCCAGTCGTGGCGCACAACTTGAGTGGCACAGACGTGCAACTTAACACTAGGTTCTCTCTGCCCAATCTGCTATGTGCGGGATACAGCGTGATAAAATATAGGCTACAATTTATGTAAATACTATATTTATGTAAAGATAAATATGAAAATTCGTTAGATGTTTGTTCCACTGTCATGCAAAAACTACTAAACGGATTTAAATGAAACTTTTCAATAATATAGTTGATACATCAGAATATCACATATGGTACAATCTATGTAAAGATTCCATACAATTTCGCTGTAATATAACAATAACTTTAAGCGGGCGAAGCCGCGTTTGGATCACCAGTAAAGAAATAAACTTTGAATGCACTAATCAGTCAAATTCAAATGAGTTCTTCCTCAAAATACGGAAATATCTAGACCTTGTTCAAGTAACTGCCTTGGGTCTGCGTAGAATACTAGATTTCTAGCTATTTCCTTAAACTGTGAAATTTATGAACCTTAGTTTTATGTTTAGAATCATAATTGAGTGGTTGAATAATGTAATGTCGTTTGGACGACAGATTGTAAAATAAAAAAGAATAAGGAAATTTATATATTTTTTTTATCTTATATTTCTCTATCTTCATAAATTATTATTTTATGTTCAAAAATGTTAATAAATGATCCTATATGTGTAAACAAACTCATGTACAAATATGCAAAGCATGCATGTAATATTTTACAATTATGCAAAGCGCAGCGTTGAGCGCCGCCACTTAATATGTAAAGTTTCGAAAATTGGGCGTTGTGTAGAGAATAGAGACTGTGAGATTGATCTTGGGATGGCGTTTTTATCAATAGAATACAATTTGTGAATGAAATAGTATCTCAAGATTGTCTAAGTTAGACTTATGAATATAGCTTTAAGCTAAAAAAAACATGTCATGTTATTATTAGTTTCAAAACAACGTAGCAACAGCAAAAAAAAATATTTTTTACATGTACATATGTATGTACGTATAAAGCACGTTAATAAAGGGCAGCTACTAATTAAGTGGCCAAGGTGTAGAGATTATCATCTCATCGAGATAGAGTCGGGTAATATGTTGTTCTCTTTTTTTGCAATGTATTTTTTTTATTTTATTTAATTTTTATATGTAGATAGATAGTTGTTGAAACGATACGTTTGTTTAATTTGATGACTAATAATTGTAATAAGTAAACTAACTAACCTAACTTTTTTATGAAATATATTTTTGAAATTTTAATTTAAATAATCACTTATTTATTTTTATTCTAATTTAATCTATTCCTGGATGGCCAAAAGATTGTTCCGCTTATTCAAATACAGTTTCTACGGGAAAAGTGTGGAAAACGGGGTGTCGTTTTCTTTATTATGTTTTCTTTATACACCACACTAATTAAAAATCGAGTACAAATGTAAAATCAGTTTTTACCCAAATCGAGCAAAATATTACTCTTTTTTCAAAAAATATCCTTAGAGTATAGAAAAATATTTATTTATATTTTTTTATATATGCAGCGTTTGATTGTGGGTACCATTACCACTTGGTAGAAATAAATTATATATGTGCACTCTCTCGCACTCTTCGCTCTAGTAACAAGATAAAGCGAGGAGTTAAGTTCCGCCACGCATTATCTTGAAAATTGGGCAGTACGTGGGTAATGAAATATCTTAACACTAGGTTCCCTCTGCCTACCCTGCTATACGTAGGAAAAATATTATACATAAAAAGATGCTTTAGCCATCATAATAATATCATATTAGTTAAATTACTCAAAGAAATTATTTATAAGTAGACTTGCGGTACACCGCAGGCTGCTATTAACGCAAAGATGGCGGTCGCCCAAACAGGAAGTGATGTTTGTCATTTAAATTGACAAAATTACCTATAACTTTTATTACATAGATTTTTTTCTCCACAGATTTTCTAGTGAGGACCATCTATTTTATTTTCATTCTGGTAATATTGTCGTCGCGGCTTTTTTAATGTTAATGCGACAGTTGATTTTTATTATTGCTGCGTTGAGTACATTTTACACTTTAAATGTGACTTTTATATGAAAATATTTGAGAGAGATTATTTAATGAGACAGACGCTTAAAATTTTATTCCTTAAAAATATCCAAACCCAAATTAACTTAAATTAAGTATTGGGCAGTGTGTGGGGTACACATCCTTGTCTATCCCGCTACATGCGGGATACAGCGTGAATCTATAATAATAATAATAACAAATTATGTAGGTATATTTAAAAAATATGTTTAAAGGTATAAACATATATGAGAAGAACATACATATTAAAGCAAAGTGTAAACATATTACTTATATTATACATATTATTCAACATAAAAAGCCGTCTCTATAGTGTCACCAAAAGTAAACATCGTTATGCGGAAAGTTAGACGCGAGTAGGGTTGTCTATATTAATATTATATTAGATTTTCTTTTAATTCGGCGGAAAGTGGAGAACGGAGTCTCGTAACACTAGGTTCCATCTGCCTTCCCTGCTGTGTGCGGAATACAGCGAGAAGCTGATTATAATATTAATTATTTTTTTTACTTTGAAATAGAAAAGAATTGAGACCGCCGTGGCTGCCGTGAACCATTGTGAATGATCGTAGCTGGTAAGCAGACTAAGTGGTGTTCAGTTTCGCGATGCACCGAGAAATGGAGTATGTTAACACTAGTTTCCCTCTGCCTTTTCAGCTTCTTCGCGGATACAGGCGTGAAGCTAATTAGCTATTTTTTTGAAAAGCTTTTTAGCTATTTTTTATAGAGAATTTAATTATAAATCACTCTAAATTCTATTTTTGTCCCTTTCATTTTGTTAAAATAAGTAACTTTAATCATAGTAGTAATATACAAAAACACTTAATTTAAAAGGCAAATATATCTAGAGTGCAAATAATTAAATATCTAGAATATAAAAACATGAAATGGCAATTAAAATTGCACATCACAAGTCAAATAAAACAATTCCATCAAAGAAAAACAAAATCGATGAAACATAACGAATATAATAAATTATTTTCAGCAAAAAATATGATATATTGATAAATTGTATATTAATTTAAGTATATTGTTTCATTTATTATATATTATCTTTAATAACGAATATAAATGTATCGTTTTTTATAATTTTGATATGGAAAAATGTCTGATGGTACACTCGATGGTTGAAGGTTCGAATAACACTCGGCGGAATATTTTTTTAGCTTCATGCTGTATTCCACTTATAGCACTCTGCTATGTTAGGTAGAGGGAACCTGAATACTTAGTGCTAAGACACTCCGTTCCCTTTAAGACACTTTCCGCCGCATTCTGGAGGCATTGCGAGTTGAGTAGCGAAGATACTCTGTCCTTAAATAGCCGACCAAACGCAGCGTTAAGTTCCGCTACTTAAAGACATACAATATCTTGATACTAAGTTATCTCTGTTTATAGCAAAAAAGGAACGGAAACGTATGAAATGAAAACCCTAGAACAAAACCGTTTGGGCCGTTATCTAACCGTGAAAAAATGCACCCGCCCACCGCTTACGGTATTCAGAGGGAGATAGCTATTAACTTTTTCACGTGTTAAAAAGAGATAGCTATATTTTAGAGCTACGTCGTCAAGGTTTGGAGGTTTCATATTAATTGAGTCTATGATGTCTTTGGTTGTTTGACCTTTAAGTCAATTAGATTCGATATTGAATTGTTTTTAGAAAATAATCAAATATTATGAATATTTATACGATTTGTATTGAAATTGTTTTTAAATAACTAATAATTAATTATTCTAATAATAATATCGTCAAATTATAAATAAAAAAAATTAAATAATGTCCAAATACAGTATATCTTATTAAAAAATATAAAATTCAATAGCCCAAGCAATAAAAATTTACAAATGTAATAAAAAATACCAAAAAACCAACCCTCAAAAAATTAAAACGAGGGTATTTTTTAGGAATTTAGGGCGCCACCTAGCGTTAAAGAGTGCAACCTCCCGTACACCGCCATCTCTTGGTGAATAGACTTAAACAGGCAGTAATTAGCATGCTATACTGAACACTTATAACGGTTCACTGGTTCAAATCCCGCGTCGTACAAGCGTGTTTAAGTTTATAAATGATTGCTTTTTAGCCTATTGGTTTGGATGAGCGAGGCCTTTCACGTTAATTAATCGATTATAGGGACAGTGCGTTTGTGGTGGGAATTTTGTAATAGTTATCGATTTTTGTTGTTTTTTGTGTTAAAAAGGTATGCATTATAATGGAAATAGGTTATATATTATAGTTAGATAACTATTTTTATAGTAAATATGATGTTTTAAATGAATTGGTTAAATTTGTGTTAAGAATTTATAAATATTTTATTAAGAAATGGCTCATAAAATAAGTATTTAAAGATAAATAAATTACATATAGACACAGAAATAAGATATGCTTTGTTCAAAATAAATAAAAAAAACTTCAAATAAATTAAAAAAACGCATTTTAAGCTCAAAGACATTGTTAGTTTAGTTAGTGAACACACAAATAACTAAATATATATACTCAGTATTTATAACTTTTAAACACATATTTTCCAATAGTTATTTTAACTATTTTTATTTTTTTTAATTAAGAATGAATAATATAAAATAAAAAAATATATATATTGATTAAAAATATTTTAACTTCCCTATTAATGAATTGTACTTTACACCTTTATACATTACCTGCTATTATTATAAACATTCACAACGTTCGAAACGTTCACAACGTTTGTAAAAAATTATATTCGTTCCACTATCAAGCAAAAACTACAGAACGAATTTAGATGAAACTTCACAGCAATACTTTATTTATCAGAATAATATATAGGCTCCAATTTGGCTATAATATAACAATAAGTATAGGTTGGAGGATCATATAACAATATAACTAGACGTTTTATGATAGCCTTGAACACTAAAACCCAATTAAAATGATAGTACATACTGTGCGGATTAAAATAATATCTAAATTATCTTTTGGAAGCCATTTTGTTTTGCGTTGCTTATCTAACATTCTGAGTGCTTTATTATTTTAGGTAAAATATCTTAATAATGTTTACATATAACTTATTAAAAATAAAAAGTATAAAGATAGATGGCTCTGCTTATTTAATATAATTATTTTATATTATATTTATTTTACTTTAAATATCACTACATATTTATTTTGTTTGAACTAATCCCAAAGTCCGAAAAGAATTGTCTCGTTTTTCCCGTCCCGTCCCGTTCTTCATGTCAAATTGCAACTTTCTAAGACCAGTAGTTTCGTCTGTGCCTTGTCTGTCAGTCACTCATTAAAGGAAGAGTTTTGTAAGTATAAGTAAAACCTGGTAACTCTGTAGAGGCCAAAACCAGTAGTAATACCAAGTAACGCCAGATGGCCAAGCCATGAATACCTATAACAAATTCTCTCAAATGACATGAAAAAAATGATGAAATTTCATACATTTAAAAGTATTTAATATACTTAGTTCTCGAGTTATCTTAGTATAAACATTTGCGTTGGTTAGAGTCAGCTAGGTCATTGCTAGATTCTAGGCATTGAAATGTTTCGCGGTTACGTTTTACCTTCACCTATACTTATATTTTAGTTAGTGGAGTCAGTGCTTAGAGACACTGTTCTACTCTTTTTGCCAATTTTACAGTTATTGCGGAAATTAACGCCGCTTTAATTTATTGAGATAATAATATTGTATGAAAAAAAAATATTTTTTAAAGATTTTAGTGGTCGGAGGTATTCCGCCGTGTAATAAATAGTACTTAATTAGTTTTAAAGTTGCCTATCAAAACAAAAGCAAATTATAATAATATGGTGTCTAAAGGAAATTTTGTTACTGATAGGTGCTTGCTAAATAATTAAATACATTGTTGCAAACACTTGTACCTACATTTTATATAAGTACATATATATAATTTGGAAAAAAAATTAAGCATACTATACTTAAATATAAATCTTATTTTTATTTTTGGTTTTGATTAAAAAAAAAAACTTTTAAGTGTTTACCGTTTCCAAGAGGCGCGGGTTCAAATCCCGCTACGTTACAATTTTTATACGTTATCTAAAAGATTACTTTCAAGTAAAATTTAGCAAGCGTTACACAGGTAGGTACGGAAAGGTGCGGACATGTAGAACTAACCAGAGCGTGTAGTGTCGCTAAAAGGGACAAGCGCATTGCCACTTGACTACGATAATGCAGTTCAAATAACACGAACGAAATATAGAAAATAAAAAAATGAAAATATTAATAAAAACTAGAATAAGTTGTGACTTTGAGCCTATTTGAAAAAGGGGGTTCCCAATTCGACAGTATGGTGTTTTGAGTTTTGAGAACCTACAACGATATTGCATATTGAGTGGTGTAACCTAACCCCGCGTTTTTTTTTTATTTTAATAAACGTTGTTGCATATATTTATCGATTTCCTTATTATTCGTTTTTACATAATTGTAAGATATCGATTTTTTTAGTTTCATGCTATAGCTTATAGCTGTGTAGGCAGATGAAACCTTCCCTAGTGTTAAGACAGTCAGTTCCCTATTAAGAATCACTTCCACCGAATTCTTGCGGCATTGCATGTTTAGTTAAAATATATTGTTAGATATATTTATGACTAATAAGTACAACGACTTGATAGTTATAAAATTTAAAATTAAATTTTTTAGTAAGTATATTAGTGGACACCACCATTACCACGCATCCATCACGAAAAATAAAAATATAAAAACAACCAACAAATTTACCCATTTAAAAAATTAAAAAAACAAACAACACTATCCGCTTCACAATCGTTGTTCCAACTAGCTACTAAGTATGTTATTACAAAGATATTAATTAACATACAACAACAAGTATGTATGAGTATGAGTATCGATAAAGCAAATTACTTGAAAATTAGACCTTCTGGCGTGTAATTTCATCTCTCAAAGTCAGGGTCTGTTAGCGACCATAGCCTAGTTTCTACATGTTAAATATAATACAAAACTATAATATTGAGAACAGTATAATACTTGAAATATATAGTAAACTTTAAAGGCCAGTGGTGGCGCAGGAGCACAACGTGTGAGACTAAACGCGACAGATTGTGGGGTCGATTCCCACTCGATGAAATTAAATATTTAATACTTTCATTTCTTCGGTTTCTCTGGTAACTAGGCAAAATCGTGGCATTCAACACGCAGTGCCTCGAGAACTCGGCGGAAAGTAGGTTACGGAAGTGTCTTAATGGGAACAGAATATATTAACACTAGATTCCTGTCAAATGTGCGGTTCCATCTGCCTACCCTGATATTTACGGAATACAGTATAAAGCTAAAAAAATTGAATAGTATAATACTTGAAATATATAGAAGCTTTTACCAGTGGCTTTTTCAGAATTAGACAAATTAAGAGTTGTCATGACTGACACTTCTAAGTAAGTGATCGCAGGTACAGTGGATTAGATCGAAGTGACTAACTTGATCCATGATAAGTATATAATTTTTTGATGAATAGACTATAAAACAAAATGTTGTATAGATTTAATTATAATGCCCGAGGACTCGAATCAGCAAAAAAGATCTTAAAATATAAAAAAAAATGGTATATTTCATTAAAATGGACTTGACTTAAATTACTAATATTCCTTTTTTGGTAAAGTATTAAAACACGATAACATTTTTAAAAGAAAATTGTGGATATTCGTGAATTGGGGATTCGATTACCATTGGGGGTAATAAATTATTTTGATATTCTCGCCCTGACAAGACAAACAACTACCCTGCTGTGTGCGGGATAAAGCGTGAAGCAGATTTAATTTTTGTTTATTTGTTTAATATTTTAGTTAATAACTAATAATAGTATTCACAATAGGTAGTGTTCATTTAAACCGAATCGTATCAACCTTGCGCTTTCGACCCGCGTGTTATCAGGGAGCGCGGCTTATCTAATCAGCAGGGTTGCCATATTTGTAATTACACCCGGAAAATTGTCATAGTAGGCAAATATTCATATATGTAGGTATTTTGTTTATATATTGTAAGAGATTAACAAAATATTAGTGCAGTTTTGTAAGAAATATATTTTTAATATTTTTTTTAAATTATGGATAAAGAATATTTCTCATAATTGAGATGAGTAGTATAATTACACTTATAATATATGTTAGTATATAGTTTTCCATATCTTCTTTATAAATCTTTATTTTCGAAGGCGAAACATGAACTTTAAAAAACAAAGCATTTCAATTACCCATATCAAATAGTTAATTGTATTTATAGTTGCAAATTCTTGAGTAAAACAGTATATTTTGTAAATAAAATATTTAAAAAAAAACCCATTATATTAAAAATATTGTCACTGTCACTCTATCATTAGAGTATGCAATTTCGGTACACAAAACTGCATACAAAACCGCACTCAACTCTTATCACACGATAACATGTCATATCTGCACTAACGCTAATCTATGCTGTGATAAAACTGTAATATTACTTAAATACCTATGTACTTAGATTATATTATATTTTATGTGTTTATTGCTATATATTCTTTTATGACTAAGCTTTAGATTGTAATGTTATTCGCATGTTTTCGGTTTGGATATATGAATAGGATTGAGGATTTGTGGCGATTTAAGTTTAATTATAGTCTAAGCGACTTCTATGAGTATGAATTCACAATATCTAAAACAAAGTATTTTCGAGACGGATGAAAATATCTCTTAAAATCATAAAATATAATACAAAAAGGATACAAAATTTATGTAAGAAGAAAAGTAAAACAAAACTTTCTGTAAATAGTTTGCAAATCATAATAAAATTCAAATACCGAATACCCGACGCATAATTTCAGCATCTCATTCACAAAACAAACAAATGTTCGGACAAAAAACGACGATTGGATTCAATACATACGAAATGAGAATAAAATGTACAGTAGGATAGTGTCATAATTGTGGCAGTATTGGAGATTTAAAATAGCTATATTCTTTTAAGCATAAAAAAGTTTCTTCACTTTTTATCCCGTGAAGCAGGGAAGATAGAGCGAGGTGAAAATAGTGTTAAGACACTCCTCCGACACACTATGCACCACTCAAATTTAAGGATATTGCTTGTTGAGCGGTGGAACTCAACGCCGCACTTTCATCAACCAGAGCCAGGAAATGAAAAATAAATTAAACAATAACATTATTCCGTGCGGAGATCGAAACCATAACCGTCATATTTACATTCAAACGTTCCTATCACGTCACAATGGCCTGAGTTCAATACACATTCAAAATCGATATTCATATCTACATACAAAAATCAGCCACTAATTCTATACAAATATTTGCATTAAAGCAATGCTGGAGGATTATAGTTTGTTTTCTTGTTAGTAAGCCTTTGGCCCACAAAAGGTTTCACGTAGGGCTTCGTCTACTCAAATGCAATTTTAACTGCTGAATTCAATTAGTGGAGTTTTTCGAATTAGTAAGTATTAAATACTATTGTATTTATGTATTTATGTTCATACTAGCTTTTGCCTGCGGCTTCGTCAGCTCGCTCGAACGGACATAAGTAAAAAATGTGTGTTGTGTGACACCTGACTCATTTATAGTGCCCGGAGTAGCTTTGACTGAAGGGATAGTGAGGTTAACAAAAAATAATATCTTAATTCAAACCTGAGATTACTCCGTTCAACCAAACAATTTGTTTTAGCTTTATAATATTAGTATTACTTGTAATGATACATAAAGAAACAGAACAAGTTAAGAAATTCTAGTGACCAATCACTTCGTTCTTTTGGTATTGCAATTTAGTGGTGCGTTTTTTTTTCTCGAATAGAAACTTATAGTTAAAATATAAAGTACTAATTGGAGCCTACAATTTATTTACAATTTATTTCCTTATAAAAGCTTAATTATATATTATATACTGTTCTATAAAGTAAGTAGGTAATAATTTAAGTAAAAAAAGATAATTTGATGAGCAAATTGTATTTTTTATTTAATTATTAGTCTGAATGCATTTCTTGACTTACTTATGAAGTTAATTAATGAATTAACAATAAACCTCACCTATGCTATTTCACATAGAACACTTTTGTAAGTAGGTATGTTATTTTTTTAGCTTCACGTATCCCGCATATAGCGGGGCAGGCAAAAGAAGCCTAGTGTTGACACTCCGTTTCCCAGTTTCCGAGAGATTGTGTGTTGAATGGCGAAACTCAACGCCGCGCATTGTCGTTTTATTTGTCTTGTTGCCAGTGCGTGTAGAAAATGAAAATAATTAATTCCACCGAATGAGAATCGATTACACTGCCGCATCTACAGCCACACAAAAATTCAAATAAAAATAGGAAATGGAGTGCATTAACATTGCATTTCCTCTGTCTATCCTGCACTATGCGGGAAACAGCGTGAAGTTAAAAAAAAACACTGAAGCGCGATTGTATCAAAAAAATACATAACTCAAAAACCAAATAACTAGCTATAATTTGGACATAGCTTACTGCTTAGCAAACTTAAGTGGACACCAAGCATTCGGTCATGAACCCGACCGTGGGTATCTGGGCCAAGCTCCAGCAATTCGGTAATAAAGGACAAGTGAATCATAATGAATGATAGGTATCTACATACTTATATAGCTATACCTTTATATGTATGAGTCATATATACATTTGCTGAACAGTTTGTGACTAAAAACGCGATGATTGTGGGTTCAGTTACCATTCGGGGGAATTAATTATTTAATATTTTCGTTTTTTCACTCTGGTAACAAAGCATGAGTTACGTGAAATGTCTTGAAAATTCGGCGGAAAGTGGACAACGGAGTGTCTTAGTGCTAGGAAGGCTTCAGTAAGTGCTTCAGGAAGGTAGAAAACCTTGTAAATTAAAAAATGTGGAAAGTACGGTATTCAACGTTGTTCATTATGTAATCAGATCGACGAAACGAAAAATCTTCAATTCCATTCAATATTAAATTCACAATATTTAAACAGCGGTAAATATAAAATATGATACAAAATTAAAATTAAAGATGAAATTAAAAAAAACCGCAACTGTCAGTAAAAATCCTCATTATCGTCGATAATAAACAGAAAATTTACGTTCGTCTCATTGTTAAATGAACCAAATGCCTTTCAATCGCACAATCGTCTGAATACTTATACATACGACTACATGCATCATATATATATATTTTTTTTAGCTTCACGCTGTATTCTGCACATAGCAAGGCAGACAGAGTAAGCGTAGTGTTGAGCTAGTTTGTTTCCCACGCACCCGATTTTGGAGACATTGCGTGCTGATTAGCGGAACTCAACGCCGCGCTTTGCCTCGAATAAGTTAGGTCGATAGAATTGTTATCTTATTAATTACGTAACAATATACACGTAGAAATCAAAACAAAGACATCTATTATGTAACTTTAAAAAATTTAAAATACGCCTAAACCAGAACGTACCTACAACAAAATAAAAAATATATCAATTAACCAGAATTCATTAGCATCGTAATGAAGATTTTCAAATCAAAAGAGCTCCAATCGATTGTGTCGAGACAAGAAAGAGTCACTTTGCAAAACAAAAGGCTAAAGTCCAAAGAAAAGTCCCAATTACCCGCCGGACCCCCGTCTTATCTCCCTAGGGCGTGAACAGAGTTGTAGCGTTTTGGTCATTAATTAAACATTTTAAAAATATATACTTTGTAGCTTCATGCTGTAGCTTACATATAGGGTAGGGAGCTTGGGAACCTAGTGTTAAGTCACTCCGTTTACGTATGAAGACACTTGCGTTCTCCGCTTTCCGCTGAATTCTGGAAATATTTTGCGCTGAGTGGCGGAACTCACCGTCGCGATTTGCCTCGTTACCAGAGCGAAGAAATTAAAAATAATAAATATTTCACTTCTCCGAGTGAGCATCGAACCCACAACCTGTTGTGTTATAGTCGCACGCTTGTGCCCCTACATCACGACTGGCCTCAAAATTTCAAAATGTTAATAGTTCACATATTTATTATTATTATTTTACATTCATATTTTATCAAGGGCAAGAGAGAACGGAACTCCAAACGCAAACGTCGTTTTTACATACTTTTACCTCGTCTACAATCAATCTCTTTATACATTACTATTTTTTATTATATGTTAAATGATGAAGAAAGG
Organism: Heliconius clysonymus; assembly: GCA_018231685.1. Taxonomy (NCBI): domain Eukaryota; kingdom Metazoa; phylum Arthropoda; class Insecta; order Lepidoptera; family Nymphalidae; genus Heliconius; species Heliconius clysonymus. The sequence continues at coordinate 15,747 of DVQK01000085.1, forward strand.
ACGGAATGCAAGATCAGTATACGAGTATACGGTAAGATATTAGAACAAGTGAATGAAGTGATATACTTGGGAAGTATGTTCAGTAGAG
>DVQK01000086.1:0-15804 GCA_018231685.1 Heliconius clysonymus
TAAGTAAATATTTCATCTCCTCGAGTGGGGATCGAACCCACAACCAGTCAGTTTTGCAGTCACACCTCGTGCCGCTGCGCCACGACCGGCCTCATTAATAATAATTAGGAAAATTAAAGAACTCAATAACAACTTCCAACAAAAATTAGTTTAAACAAAATTGATTTCGTGGTTTAAGAGATATGGGGTAATTTGGATGACAACATTTTTCGCTCAAATTAAGAACCTTTCCTTTTTTAAGTAGGTTAAAAATACTGTATTAAGAATAATATATTAATATGTTTTTTGTTTGCAAGTCATCAAAGAAAATATTATGCAATGCACTTTCAAAATTCAAAAAATATTTTACCCTTTAACATATATATCTGACATCTTTTCCCCACTGAAAAAAGCATCATCCTCGAGTACAACATCGTCGGTGTTCCATATAATTACTCGCATCTCATAAGAGTTGGGCTTGCGAGGAGATATGTCGATCGGTGGACCAGGTCGGGGCATATCCATTGGGAAAAGCTCAACCCACATTTCTAATCGGCCTTGTTCAATGCCTGGAAGGTCAGAAAAAATATGTTTTCCTACAGGTATATCGGACAAAAAATGGAATGTAATTGTAAAATATTATAACGTATCAGATTAAATATACCAGGCTTATTAGGATTATACAGTGGACGAGTCTCTATATGCTCTGTCACAAGGTGAGTGCCCACACGTGGCACTTCTTGCCAACGATGAAGTACTACCAAAGCCATCTGCTCCTCAATGGTGTCTGTATTACAGAAAAGTTCAGGATCATCCATTGGCATATTGAAGATCGTTCTGCCAACTTTAACGCGGCCAAATTCATATACTGGCGGGTCAAGTTTTCCATCTTTGCACAACTTTGCTAGAATTTGTGTTGGTTTCATGGAGTCCCTCCATCTGTTATAACCTTCCCTGTGGAAGATAAATTAAGATAGGTATATTTAATATTATAAATGAATAATGAAAATTTTGTGTATCTTTATATACAAGTACAAGAAGAGTCAATCATATACACTTACTCCTCATATTTCTTAGGTAACCCACAGGTAGCTCGGTGGCGGCTGTAGAAGCGATTCTCAAGATCAATCCTAGTTTCTCCAATTAGATCATCAGCTCCAAGAAGGTCCCAATCGTATACTTGAATAGTAAGTAAAGAATCCTGCGGGAAGGTGGCTTCAATTTCAAAACATTTACCGAACACTGGGTTGAGTTGTTTAGATACGTAGTTCTCCTTGTCACTTATACGCTTGTTGCCAAGGTGTAAAACAATATATGGGTCAGCTTTGCCATTCAAATCCATAGGATGTAGATCAGTTGCCTTGATAACATAAACGCGGACAAGAACGTGTATTGGATCATTATTAGGGACACCTTGGAAAAAGCCATGATTAAGATCGAATCCCATGACTGTATGATCACTGACTCCTTTTGGGATGGGCCATTTGTATACTTGAATGCAGCCCTGAAGCATAAGAGGTTATTTTGAGATACAAAAATATTTCAGAAGGAATGATATTTAGTATAAAATATAAAGATTAAAAAAAATACAGTTGAAGATTATCTAACTCGCATTTAGATATTTAGAAGTTAAGACTTACTTTAAAAGCACCGACTATTCGGTTATCATCATCATCACCAGTTTTCTTTCCTCGGTACAGCTCGAAGGAGTGGAGCCACTCCTTAAATTCTTCATATTCAGGCACAGCCTCAAGTTCATGTGGGTATATCTATAACATAGTAGTAAAAAAATAAAGTATTAATAAGTAAAATTGACTTGGCTTCTTTTTACCTCTAAGCAACAAACCAAATATCAACCTAATAGTCGAGTGCTAGCTGGAAGTACACTAACTTGCAAATATAATAAAGCCTGAAGGTTGTGTATACAATAACTATAAAACGATCTGAGTGATAATTTAAAATGTTTATTTCCCAAGCAAATATTTTAAAATTGATTAAATACCGAATCACATACTTGTTTGCACACCCACTTATATGATCACAGATCCACACACGTAAATACACATGCACACATGTGTTTTGATACAACATACAGATACAAACGCTGTATCCTGTAAATAGCATGGTAGGGAGAGGGAACCTAGTGTTAAGGCGTTCCAATTTTTCCTCTGGAATCTCGAGGTACTGCGTGTTGAGGGGCGAAACTCAACGCCACGCTTGGTCTTGTTAACAGAGCGAAGAAATTTAAAAAAAAAACATTTCCCCGTGCGTTAAGCGAACCCACAGCCGTAGAGCTTACAGTCATATGCACTTGTTACCACGGCACCCTCATGTAATCACGTGATTATATATTATTGTGTAAATACATTACGAAGAATTGTTATCCTATAGCTTGATAAAGTATTGTTAATCTATCATTTTATAAATAAAATGTTGTTTTTATTATTTGGAAAGAGCCTGATTTTTTAAATTATTATTAAAAATGCTTTTAAAATGCAGCATAGGCGTACCTTGGTTAGAGATGATTTCGGTATCTGATTCTTCTTTGAAGTCACTGGGCTAATAATAGGCTTTGGCGAGGGTGTCGCTCGGCGCTTATTGCGATCACGTTCATATCGAGGAGAATGAACTTCATCTCGTGGAATTTCTTCAATAATCACACCTGAGGACGTAGACGGCTGAGGATATCCCGACTGGATACTGCTTTGACGATTTCTCTTATTTTGTTTCTCATCTTCAATCATAGCCTCGATAGAAGCAAAGTATTTAGTCCACCAGTCTTTACTCTTCTCATCGTGATCAGTAGATGAATCAGTGCTGATTTTACGTCTCATGTCGTTCTTGATCATCTGCTTGGCAATGCCAGGTCGGCGAGTGCCGTAAGTCATAGTACAACGTCCCTCACGTATCAACAGAGGGCAGCTCTCTTTTTCGTTTTCAATAGTATAAACATCATCCTGAATAATGCAATTGGCACGCAAATCAACGTTATCAAGTTGAATCATTGACTTTTTTCTGTCTTCTATATCTCGTTCACGCTTGCTCTTAGGTGTGTAAATATACTTATGGATAGAATTTATTGTGTGCGTGCCCACTAAAGTGATCCTGCCAAAGCTGCGGCAGTCAACTACGCGAATAGTCAAAGGTGGGCGATACAGATCCTGATCAGGGAGTTCTACATCAACAAATTTTACTGGATTGGCAAAGTTAGGATTTCGCCTTGCATTTTGGATTACCGACGAATAAATTATATGGCCGGAACATTCGATGTCAACCCTTGGCTTATCGACACTGAGAAGATGAACTCGTTTTAAATCCCGCAAGCCCCAGAATAAAACTTCTACTCTATATTTTGAGAGAGTTGGGCGTATTCCTACGGGCACAGGATAAACGGGTCCTTTATTAGGTTCATCAGGAAGAAGGTTTCTCTCTTTAACGGGAGGAAGTTCTGGTAAAGCCGAGGGATCCTGTCTTGGTATTTCTAGTAATTCAAACGTTGCTAAAAGTTCCCCTGCCCTCTCTCCACCTCTTGTAATTTCATACCACTCTAATGGTGGTGGTTGCGGTAGTTTGTCAGTAGCATAGATGTCTTCAAAAGTTTTAATATGAGGCCTAGCCAAAGTACGTCCTATAAATTCAGCTTTTCCAACTTTATCTCGATCAAATATTTCAATAACTATTGTTGGTGTATTAGCCTTGATCCATTCAATAGAACTGTATAGTAAAACGTCTCTGAAGAGAAGCATTTCATCCCAAGTAGGGCTCAAAGTTTCATCAATAACTTGGGTCGAGACTATGCAGTCTCCGATGATTACTCGCGCAAATGGATCAGAAAGCCCTGATGAATCTGATCCTATCAGCGACCTTGCTTGATACACGTAGGCTCGCATTTGGAATGACTGAAAAAATAAAATAAATAATTATTTTTCTGTGCGAGTTTCGTAGCGTGGTGTGAGTGTAAACGCTATAGCTGTACTCCCACAGATCCCTACTCGTGAGATGAGTTACATATAAATTATTGTTGTTTCTTTGTTTTGATTGACGAAACATGCATTCGAGTTGCTTTATTATACGTGCAATATTTTTTACGATAAACCCGAATATTTGGAACGCAGTGTCTCTATGTGGCGTGTCTCTATGTGGCGTGTCTCTATGAACACACAAATCTGATAAATGATTTTATTCTTCTTTTTCCGACAAATATTGCATCAACAGTGACGTGAACCATAATGACATTGTCCAAATTAATGTAAAAAATTAGCAACTTATTTTGATTAAATGTATTCTTTATACTTACATGTTTCTCTCCGTAAAATATTGTGATAGGTGGATTTATTCTTAATTTCTCTGCATATCTCAATTCTTGAGTCACCTCGTAGCCTGGTGGTAGACCCTTGATATAATGTCTCTTGTCTTGTACCACTCCAAGCCACAAGTAGATACTTGCTTTAGCCGGTATTGCCCATCCACTGGGAGAGGTAGCCTTCTTACCAGGCCACTGGAGGGGCAAAATATTTTTAAAATCTTTAAAATATTATTTCACACTTAGGAAAGAAAAATATTTTTTAGAAAACTAAAAAATAATTATGTATAAAGAAGTAACAATAAATTCTATATCTATATATTCTATAAATAATCAAAATAATCATCAAAATCAAAAATTTAAAAAAAAACTAACACTGATTTCTTAAAATTATACATATACATATATGAGTATTAGGTATAAATTGTTATAAGTCAAATAAGTAGTTGAAAAATAAAGTATAAATGGAAAATGCCTTATAGGTTTTGTTGATGCGGCGAATAAGGTTAACAAACTTAAGTTTGTGTGTTAAGGACAAGTGTATACAGAAATGTAGTGTAAAATGGAGTACAAATATAATTTAATGATGTAATGAACTTTTTTTTCTATGAAATATCTGCAATTATTTATTTTTCGGATGTTTTCCTTAATTTGTTTTGTAAGATCTTACTTCGTCCTAAATTTCTTGATTGTAAGTCTACGGAAAATACACTATAGGTTCTTTGCTCCAAGAAACTGTAAACCTGAATATCTGATATAAATTTCAGATTGATATTTCGATTCATACTCAAGTAAAATGGTAGTGACAGCCGGACAATAAATGGATTTAAAAGGAAGTATTTTTCCTTTTGAGATACAGTAACTTATAACAATTAATTACTTTAGTTTGGTTATCTATATGTACTGTTATTCATTAAACAAATCGTAATTTAAGTGTTTTGGGAATTGATTTGATTTTGCTTGCAAAAATTGTCATATTTAATAAAAAAATGTTTGATATTTTACATCTGTCATAGGTAAACTGTAACTGTGCTCGCACTGCAAGCGTAGTGTTTTTCACATAAATTCCGATTTTGCAAAACTCCGGGTATATAATGCTCCACAAATCTCTATCTAACATTGAGAAATTGTACGTGGCTGCTTGAGATGTTATCAACTCACTTTTTTATTGTATCAAAATAGCCTTTATGTTGTTTCACAACTCCCTCTACACATTTGTGTTAGACCAATAATAAACGGTTCAGCGGCTCCGGAGAATAACCCGGATAAACAGAAAGACAAGCAGACGGAAATGTTATTTGTGTTTTGGTAGCGTATAAAACACAGTTATGGTGATATCACAGACGGTCCATAAGTAAACAGTAATTTTTTTTTAGAGCTTTAAGTTAAATGTATTAGTAGTTTTTTATATCTTCATACAAAATTGAAAGCTAAAGTTTCAGCTAATTCAGTAAAACCGTTGTATGAACTTTTATAGCAATTAGCAATTATGTCGACCTAAGTACTTTAAACTGATATAACTTATTTATTTAGGAACCGATTGTAATAAAACAAGCTTGCCGAAATCTAATAGTGAAAACTGCACTTAAATCGCTTAAGTGGATTCTGAGATTAGTGTAAAGAAACGGACAGATAAACAGACAAAAATTTTAAAAAATGTTTTGGGTTCTATTACATGAATAAAGATCCCCAATAATTTTTTTCTTATATATCTTCGATGAACAGACTGATCCCTTAAGACTTTATCATAAGTATAGATTATTATTTATAATGTCAGTCGAGTCACGAAGCCATCGTAGTGCAGTGGCACCAGCGACTGTGAACGCGCTCGACGCGCCATGTCTCCAGAATTAAGCGGAAAATGGCGATAAATAGCATAGAAAAGAAAAATTTCCAATGTCTACCTTTAAGATGATACTCTGCATTTTTGCGCACAATCTGCCAGCCTCTTCCGGACATTCAGAGAAAATCAGATCTCTCGCAGGAAACCTATAGTACGCCAAGCGCTTGCCGTTGCTCACCATCCATAGAAATATATCAGGCATGGCAGGTTGTGGCTGAAATGTTGAAATGTCGAAATTCAAATTCAAATTCAGTTTCAGCTTCAAATTCAAATTTTAACAACCATAAGTAATACTAACATCCTCACAGATGTGCTTCAGTCTGGAGAGGTAAGAGAAGGCGGTTTTTAGACGGTCCTTCAACGAGTGCTTAGTGACTAGCGCCTTTAAAGTTCTTGTAAGTATGCTCAGTTGGTTCTGTAGGATAAGTAAGTGTTATATTGAGAATTACCATGATATTTTTTATAGTATCTCGCACATATCAGGGTAGGCAGACGAAACCTAGTGTTAAGATACGAATATTACTATCAAGACACTTCCGTACCTCACTTCCCGTCGAATCTGGAGGCACTGCGTTTTGAGTGGCAGAACTCTACGCCACATTTCACATCGTTATCAGAGCGAGGAAAATTAAAATATAAAACATTTCATACCGGGGCAGGGGAACGAATCCACAACTGTCGTATTTACGTCGCACGCTCATGCCCCTGCGCCACGACGTCCTCTAAGTGCCCGAAGTCAAGAAACGATTAACGTGCCCATAGGCTCCCTCCATAAATAGACTCCTCACAATACTCTACTAATACACAAAAATATTATTTCAATTTGAACCAATAGTTTGTGAGATTAGCGCGTTCAACCAAACAAACTCTCCGCTTTAGAATATTAAAGTATAGAGTTGTATAGATGTTGATAGAACTTACTATCTCGAAGTTGCAAAGTTTTTGTCTCTCCCGGTCTAATTTAGTGTTTCCAATCGGCGGTGCATTGGCCATGTGTTTCACATATTTAGCACAGGAAGCGCTGACTGCTTCTAAGACAGATTTTAAACCTGCGACGCAGGTGCCGTCCGGACCTCCATCTATTTCAAGTGCGTTTTGCACATCAAGTAGGCCTTCCTCCTAAAAATATATTTAAAATCGGATATAAATTAATAAGGTGTGTCTAGTTTTAGATATTTAAGAACATATGGGCATACATCTGACTCTATATTATACGACGGCTGTGGGTTTAATTCCAACACGGAGGAATGAATTATTTCTATTTCCTGGCTCTGGTAACTAAAGCGTGGCGTTGTGTTCCGCCACATAACACACAATGTCTCGAAAATTGGGCGATGCATGGGCAACGGAGTGTCTTAACACTAGATTTCCTCTAACAACCCTGCTATATGCGGGATAAACCGTAAAGCTGTATAAAAGATTCTAGTTTTATAAAAAGTAAAATCCTATTGCTAGTGACTTGTTTTAAAGAAAGTTTCTTATTTCCTTTTATATATTTTTTTAAAATATGTATTACTTACAAATTGATCGACAATGGCAGCTATTAAGTTTGAATTATACAAACGGCGTCGGTGATCTGGCCAGATGCTGCGGATGTGCATGCACTGCTTGGTGTCCCAGTAAGGCAGGTAATAATATTGTTGGGCTCTATTACACGCCACCGCCTTGATCGGGAATGTTAGACTTTGCCAGTATCCTGAAGCAACAATGTCTTCTAAAAATGTATGTACAATAAATATAATTATAATAATAAAGAAATATAATTCATATTTTTTTTGGCAGCAAACAGCTAAGTTATACGAGATAACATTTATGTCAAAAAACCGGATTTTCTATTGTATGTTAAAATAATAGTCATACCATGACCGGCAGTACCCAAGTCAAGGGGTCTCTTGAGAGACTCGTTGTTACCATCTATTGAGTTGCCAGCATTCCCAATGCTGAGTTCAAACTGCAATGTTTTATCTGTAATTTTTTTATCAATCAAATTAACGTCAAAGATGTTAGCAAACAAAAAGAATTCTTCATTCTTTTCAAAGGAATTATCAATGAGTGGAACAATTGGTTCCACTTCGACTTCTGAAGTAGGATATTCAATGGTGTCCAAAATTTCCGTCCGAATAGATATGAGGACTCTGAAATATAACCAAATACAATTTAAATAATGCACTTGAATTAATTACAGACGATTTCTTAGATACTTTAAGAAATATATATACCTTGCTCGATAAGCCACTCCTTCTCCCATACCCATGTTAAGATCGGCTTGATGATCCAACAGGCTGAAGTCACGAGTGGACCCGTAAAGGTATACATAAGCTGGCCCAAAAGTAGGGAGAAAGCCCGCTGAAAATTTAGAGAAAAATAAACGATTGTCACGTTTTCCCGTGTCTCACTCTTTCCCTGATAGGATGGGCAGAGGGAACCACACTTCACACAATTTTTACAAATTACAAAAAAGAATCAAAAGTATTATAAACCAATCTAGAATTTGAAATCAAATCAAATAATAAATGTAATAAATACCTTTTTCTCCATCATGAGATATAGACTTGAGATCGATAAAATGCGTCCCAATGATATTAGGGTGCATCGTCACGTTGTTACGTAGCTGTATCTTGATGCGTTGGCAGAGCGGCGGGAACATCTCGTTGAACACGATCTGTTCGTTCCACACGGGGTTGTAGCAGTTCTTCTTGACGGACGTACATGCCTGTAATTACATTTCTTTGCCTAATTTTGAAACAAAATATTTTTTTTGCCTAATCAATTCTTTTTTTTGGATAAAATTTCCTTGATTTCCATATGGATAAAATCTAAAAGAATTTATATAGTTAGATACGCTTTATTACCTGTTACATAAAAAATAGCTTGGTGTTAATACACAATACACATATTTGGCAATTTTATGTATATGGACCTAACAGTAGAATAGAAGGTATTACTAATTCACTTAGAAGATCAAGAAATATACATACTCGTATATTCTATATAAGTTATTGACAAGAAAATTGTAGTAAACTTTTTTATTTTATGATCACTGCATACATCTCATAAACTCTAAAGGTAAGTCCGGCGAAGAAATGGATAGAAACGAAAATATTCAAGAAGCAACAAAAAAAACGCAGGATATTATTTTATAAATTTTGATTTTATTGAGATATTTTTTTATCGACCGCTGACCTTGATGAGCTCTACTGCGTAACCGGGATTATTGTAGGAGGCCAAGTTAGCAGAGCTATGACCCTGGCTTTTCCACCTTTTTCGGGTGCCAACAAATAAGTTCTGCGAAAGTTTGCATACTTCGTTCCTAGTCGAGGCGAATGTATGCGAGTACTACACTAGGATAGCGTAATTATATAAACAAGATTATAAATGTACTTACAGACATGCCAGCGTAGGACACTTGGACAAAAGGGTCCACTAGATCGCGCAAATCACCTCCGAGGGCCCTCTTCATTTGCGCTACGATGTTATAGTTCATTTTGGGCAAACCATCTGCCTTGTAAATCCTGACCACGAAGCGGGCGCGTTGTCTCTCAATATTAACTCCGTCCGGTAGAAGCAAATTCCTGAAAGATTTAGAATGGAATTTGACAATTTTTAATCTTAGTTTCACGCTGTATCCCGCATACAGTAGGCATGAGGAACATAATGTTAAGACATTCCGTTCCCCATGTACCGGTTAATAACTGACACTGCGTGGTAAATGGCGGAATTTAACGCCGCGGTTTATCTTGTTACCTATAATATAATCTCGTCAGCAACTCTCGCTTGTTTTATTACGGCCTCAATTGAACACAATTTAAGAAATATTTAAATCCATTTCAATTAACGATTGTTATTTTTTTATTGTTGCACATTTTTGAAAATGGAAAGTGGGAAACGGAGTGTCTTCACACTAGCTTCTCGTTTTCTACTAACAAATACTTCGTAAAAACGGTAATATATGTTAATGTATTATTTTATCTAAGAAAATAATAAGAAATGATTGATTTAATGTTAAGGTTTTACAGGGACTTTAACTACTACTACTGACTGGTGCAGTTTTAACATGCTTTTAATAACTAAGCTGATTTAGATGCATTTTCAATATATTAAAAGTAACATGGGTTTATATACCAGTTTCTTTTTATATTGACTCAAATTTAACGAAATTGTTAATTAAATAAAGTTTTAAGAAATATATTTTTTAATAGTTTTATGTTAGCTTTATGTTCAAAATACTTGCAAAAGTCAATATTTTCAAAAAAATATATATATATTAAATAGTATGGAATTAATAATAGGCCAAGGCAACGCTTTTCAACTTATAACAGACACAAAAAGGCCATTAAGTAATATTTAACTAACAATTATATATGGGCTGACCACACAATGTAATTGTACTGATATAACATAATTTCTCACTAATTGATATCTCTGAGTGGTGCCATAATAGATTTAATAAAGGGGTGCTCTTTAAATAAAATTTAAATGAATGATGAAAAAAAGAGGATGATTTTTTTTTATTTATTTATTTCGTTAAGAATTACATAGAAACGTCAACACGGAGATAAGAACACAATTAATGTTGAAAATCACATATCGGTTATATTAGAAATAGTGGACAACATTTGCTGTACAAAAGAGAGTTGTAGTAAATTATAAGTTATATTTTTTTCGTTTCCTGCATTTAAGGGTAGGCAGAAGGAATCTAGTGCTGAAACACTCCGTTCCCCACACACCGTCCAATATTCAAAACATTGCGAGCTAAACAGCGGAACTCTACGCACTTTGTCCTGTCGCCGCAGCGAAGAAATGAAAACTCATTGCCCGGAGTGGGAATCGAACCCACAGCAGATGCGCTTACCGTCAGACGCTATGCCACGAAGGTTTCAATATATTATAACATGCATTACAATTTTATGTAAAAATTAAAAAGTGGAAAATGTAAAAAAAATGTTCAAAGAAAGCTTAGCTTACCTAAGTCGTAGCATGAGAAAAAAGTTAAATATAGATTAATTAAATAGATGCCACTGCGATTTTAATGAATATATTCTTATATAAGTATAATATAATGATATAATGATTTCTATATAATGATATATGTTGAATGTTTAAGAAACATATATTTTTTATGAGTGCTTAATTATATTAGCGTGATTATATAGTAAAAGCTGTTTTTTTTAAATAATTATGTTATACGAGCTGATTGATGAGTTTACACTTTTTAAATAATACTTTTTTTAAATATTTCTTCTAAGGAATAAAATACACATTCATTGTCTATTCTAGTACATTTATATTATTGTGTTTTTTTTTGTAAATATCGAACATTGTTATATGTTAATTTATGTATTGATATATTTTTATTGATAGGCTCTCGCTGTATCCCGCATATAGCTGGATAGGCAGAGGGAACCTGGGAACCTAGTATATATAGTGTATAGTGTATAGACATCAAACAACTAAAATGTTAGGTATACATTTGTAATCACTACATAAAGGGTAAGTCTAGTCCATATATATTTCAACTTTCACATACATCGACAAACGTTATATGTGGATAGGATGTGGGTTCATATTTGAACATTTTTTGAAGTTAGCAAAAATTTTTAAGAACTTCGCTCAAAGCTTTAGGCAACTGTATATTTTAAAGTATAAACCAAACAATTTTACAAGGAAGTAAAACATTATTTTTTTTCGAGTAAAACATGAATTCGTCAAACTCAAGACCAAGAGCTGATATACCTATATTTTAGTATAAATAAATAATAAATCCTGAGATGCATATAGCTTTAAACAAAACTACAATTTTTAATACTGAAAAAATCATTCGAAGCTTTTCTATAAGTTTTTCAATTAAGGCTAAAAAAATACTGGTTCTATAAGCACGTTTTTAATAATTATTTTTATATTTTGATTTATTTTTAACCTGATTGACTCAACTCACCTCTGGATGTTCTGATATTTGATCTTAATTTAGCAAATACAATTATTTTATTACTTTTTCAAATAAAACTATATTTTGTTTTATTAATATTATATGGTATCAATAACTTACACCTTAGAAAAATAATAATAACTCGCTCAAAAAGAAGAGATCAAGGTCGCAGTTTAAAATAGCTTTGTGTTATCTATGCATATACTAATTAGCCAAAATTGTTACAAACTTAGATATCATATGAGTAATGTTACAGAAAATAATTAAAAAGGTCTGAAACGAAATTCTCGTTATAAAAGCAAGGGTCTCGACCTTGCATTATGGAATATTTGAGTAGTATACTTTGAGTAAATTTCGTTCAAAAATATAGGTACTACGATTTTGTGTATTTATTTTCGCTAACTTCAAACTACATTGCTTTCAAGGGTTTCTGCTCTAATATGTTAAGCGTACTTCAGTTGAGGATTTTTAGTAACATTTTGATTAACTATAACGTTTATTGTATGTATGTGTGATGTATATACATATTAAAATTTACTTAAAGAAAAGAAGAATCTTTTTTTGGATTTGTTCTTTGTTTTTGTGGGACTTTCCTCTGTTTCAGGCTTAGGGGTGCTTTCAATATATAGTCTATACTTTAAAGTGAGGAGTCTAGAATAAAAAAAATGTTATAATTAATAAGTGATTGGCTACAGCAAACAATATATTTAATATAGGTTCAAATCCCAAGATTTAACCTCAAAATATATGGGCAAAGGTAAGTTAGGGTAAGTACAGCTTGATATAACTGCCTTCAGCCTCCTTAAGCAATTACAAAAAATAAAAATATGAAGCATATAATTGTAAATATACAGAAATAATTATTCTGATAAAAGTTCAACCAAAATATGATTTAATAAATGAAATGAATTAATAATTGATATACAATCTATATAAACTTACGCTTCGATGTCATCTTCATCTTTTTCGCTTTTCTGCGGTATTTTGACAGTGTCGCCTTTGCCAATAACACTGATGTCGCATTTGAGGTAGCCTTTCGCTCCGCCGGTGACGTCGTCCGGGTCCGTCAGGAGAGCCCATTTGTGATAGAATTGACGATCTGGAAACGAATTTTTATGCAGTTTCACAATTTTTCCCGAATAGCCGAATAGACTATGCCGAAGGAATATAGCGTCAAGACCCTCTTAACGCGCCGCCGAATGTTCGAGACTTAAAATTAAAATATATATATAATAGCGTCAAACGCACTGCGTGGGAATCGAATCCACAACCTTTTACAGTCAGGCGTCCTCCCTCTGCGCCACGACGGCAAACAAAACGAACATTTCGTTAATAAATTAAATAAAAAAAATCTTCTTAGACAACACACCAACAAAATGGCGGGTGACGACTATTCAGATATAAAATAGTTACTAACCACTAAGTACGATCTTGTATAAATGACCGAAATATTTGACCTCGAATTGCTTCTCAAAATTAATACAAGCCAAATGTGGTACGGATCTTCTTAGATGCCTTAAGGCCATTCGTCAGAAAAAAAGAGAGAGATATAGAAAGAGAGAGAGAGAGAAGTAAGAATAAATATTAGAGTAACTCACGGTAATTAGTTTTAGTTAGCGGTTCAGTTTCTCTCACGTTAAGTATTATGATTATTGAACACACACAAAAAGACATTTTATTTTATCATTTCTTATGGTTAAAGAAAAAGAGCACCAAAAAAAACTCAAGTATTTTCTTCTTTCAAGGACTAGCAAATGATACGTCTTAAGAGCCCGAGGTAACTGTCCCTGCAGGTACGTTTGGGCTAAATCGACACAACTAACGCATTTTAATATGGTCTAACACAATATATGGACTATCCAATGCAAAAACCAGTATTTCTTGAAATGAGCGCGTTTGACAAAAATAAAGTTTTATTTTAAATACAATATATTGAAAGGCAAGGAAAAAAAAAGGGTTGAACCTCACTTACTATCATTAGGTTCCCTCTGCCCTGCTATGTGGGATACAACGTGAAGTTAAGAAAAAAATATGAAATTATCTATTAGTTACATAAAAACTTTTATGTTTAAGAATGCCTTTTTTAACAATTAAGTAAATTCCAACAATCAAGTACTTCGCCCGCGGCTCTCTTGCTAATAGATCGTCGAAAATGAGTTTTCTAGTAATAATATTGTTAAGTTTAACAACTTTTTTTGATATAAGCTTAATATTTTATTGCTTCTGTTTTAATTTAAAATTAATTATTTTGTAATTTTTTTTGTACTGTTATTTTTCTTTATCTTAAGCCATCGTAGCGCAGTGGGACTATTTCGGACTATAAGCATGAAAGTTGTGGAATCGATTCCTATTTTTGTTTATTTGCTCTGGTAAGGATAATTGTAACATTAAAATTCTCCACTCAAAGTAGTACTCTCCAATCTCGGAAAGCGTAGAGTGGAGTGTCTTAAAACTAACCCTACCACTTATATATGCGTACCAAAAGCGTGAACGTGAAAATAAAATTGCTACGCAAAAAAACGCTTTCGTTTCTCCACCAGACAAAACACAGGGTTGTGTTCCACAGTTACCTAGCGTTCCAAAGTAAAAAAAATGCATAATTAAAAACGGAATAAGGACGAGGTAATATGCGTAATGCAATCCACCCACGGCATGTTATTGGAAGGGGCTTATGCGGGATTTTATTAAGCCCACTACCGATGGGGCGGCCGGATTTAATGTCATCAAAGCAAAAATTCATGAAATATACAATATATATCAGTACGGTCGTCGAGTCACGGCCGTTCTGAAGTTAGCATAACTTCTGAATGTTTGTGCACTGTTTCACTGGGGAAGTAAATATTAAAAAGTAAGAAAAACTTAAAATCAAATCGGCGCATTCATCTGCAGCTACCTTTATGACGCCACAACTCATCGAGCGTACTGTACGGTGAACTACTGTCGCGGTGTAGTTGTGATGAGGAGTGTAGATTAATTTATTGTAGCGACACTCTAAATAAAGTAAATATAAGTTAATATCATTATCGTACAACGACACAACTTATACAGGTTCCTAGGTTCCGTATGCCTATCTGCTACGCGCAAGAAGTATCGTGAAGTATCGTAAAAAAAGTATCAACAGAAATAGTCATGAAGCTGACTTTTGGACTGTAAGCACACTGGTTGTGTAAATTTATATAAATATGACATTAGAATGACATTTGAATTAAATTGATATCTCCGCCATGAAAAACAGTGCTAACATAATTTGTGGTCTATATATGTATATACGAACATGTCAGTGTTTGTGTAAGTAAATAAATAACTATTCTTAACATTTAAAAAAGTGTGAGTTCTCAATTAGCGTGATATGAACCCGCGCCTTGGAGCTATGGCTTAGTGGTCAGAGCGCTTGGATTGTTTTCTATCACATAGGTGCTTTTATTAAAACATAGTTTATTTAATGTAGTAATAATTAAAAAACAGATATTTGCTATCGTGCTACAAGGGACAGCGGTAAAACGGTCCCCTTTTGCCGCTGTCCCTTGTAGCTATGGATGTCGTTTCAAATAAGGATTTGGGGCTACGTTTGATTTTCAATCAATTAGCATCCCCTGAATTAGTCTACCAGATTATTTTTCAAATAAGCACCGTCTCATACATTACAAGGTACGACTTTTATATTGTTTTTTTATGGAAATTAATATATATATTTTTATAGTGAGTGGTAAGAGAGATAGGGGGAGACCTCGGTTGACCTTCGAAAACACAGTA